>JAGYYJ010002217.1:0-132473 GCA_019671005.1 Hibiscus mutabilis
AACTCAAACATCCACTGTGGCTGATGTGGTGCCATCATATCAGAAATTGTTCGATGTCTCTAGTCATCATTTGATTCGATTCTTCCATTACTTTTCTTTACTTTTCAGGTATGCTACGAGGCTCTTGCCTCATTCAGTTTATTTGGATAAAATTTTGGCCAAAACCAAACCGGAAAAGACAGATTCTAAAGAAGAAAAGATGAGCACAACTGATGCCAAACTGGAAAAGAAGAGGCCCCTTGAAGAAAAGATTGCGTCAAGAACTGATTGATCATTAAGAATAGACATGCAAAAACAAAGCTAATTCCTTTGATTTTTCATGCATTGCATTGGCATGGCAAATCCTTGTTCCTTTCTTGTTTTTGAATCTACCAGCTCTATCTTTCCGGCAGGAGCACTTTCTTGTAAATAAAAATAAATTTTAAATTCAAAAAATGAAAAATGCAAAAATATAAAATCATTTTCCTTTAGTTGAATTACAGCAAGATAGAAATTGAATAAAAAAAGAAGTTGGAAAAAAAAGTGAGAGAATTAAACAAAAAAATAAAAAAGATAAAATACTTTAAATATGGTCAGAGGTTTGATCTTTATTTGTAAAAATGGAATACATTTCATGACCAACTAAACTAAAATTTTGTGACAAATAAGTTACTTTGTTATTAAAACTGAAATAAAGGCTTGGTATAATAACAATTTAGTCCTCAAAACTTATTCATTTTATTAATTTGGGGATCCGTGGATGGGAAATAATTCTCATAAACTTAAAGCAACAAATTTAAAATTTTCAACTAATTCCCTTGATTTTTCATGCATTGCATTGCCATGGCAAAGCCATGTTCCTTTCTTGTCTTTGAATCTCCCAGTTCTATCTTTTCAGCAGGAGCACTTTCTTGTAACTAAACTTAGCTGGTAAAACTGCAGGACCAAACAAGTAAGATTTTGCCTTTGGGTTACAGCAAAATAACAGGTAATTAAGTTGGAAAAGAATGGCACTTATGTGTTTTACCCAAATAAATAAAAATAGTGATGTGATGCAATACTTTTTTGAACAAATTTTACCTATAAAATTGAGATTAGAAATTTCCTTATTTCAATTTTGGATAATAAACTCATTGTTTAAAAAAAAGTTTCAATTGAAAAAATGTTAAAAATTTAAACATAAATATTATTGACAAATGATACAATATTTTTTAAATGAAAAAACTTTGCTAGTGGCATGTTCGTTTCTAAACCTTTAATTGAATGTGCAATTTTTATTTTTAAAAGAAGATTTAGGGTTTTATTATTAAGGGTTTAAGATTTACTTTGTATGTGTTTTACCCAAATAAATAAAAATAGTGATGTGTTTAAAATTTTTTTTGTGTGGGGTTTAGCTTTTAGGGTTAGGGTTAAAATTTAAGATTTGAGTTTTTACAGTGTAAAGAATAAGAAAATATCAATTGATAACATTTAATCACCTACTCTAAATATTATTGGCAAATAATACAATATTTTATGTCACTATAAATTGGCACAATAAACATTATTCAAATCAAATCAATGTCACTATTAATAAAAATAATGATGTGGTGTGATGCAATACTTTATGTTACTATAGTAAATAAATGTAATATTTATTTTAAGAAATAAATGTAATATTTAATTTGAATTAGTCAATTAATCAATTATTTGGATATTCATATTATATAAAAATAGGTTTAGTTTAAGGAAAATACTTTGATATACAAACCTTTTAATTTTAGAGTTTAGGGATTTAGATTAAAGTTTAGGGTTTAGGGGTTTAGTGTGTATGGTGTAGAATTTAAGGTTTATGGTTGCAATTTAAAGTTTAGAGTTTAAGGTCTAAATTTTAAGATGCTAAAATTAGAGATTTAAAATTTAAATTTTATAGCTTAAATATAAAGGTTTGTATAATTATTTTACATAGTTTCTGCATTAAAATATGACCCTTAATTTAATAGGCAGAGAATTTGTGATTGATTAAAAAAAGTTAATACTATAAATTAGATTGTCCGTACAGCATTGAGGAAAAGGGGGCTTTATTTGACTTTTTGTTATATTAAATCATGTGAAAATTATACTTAATTTATATATGAGGAATAAATGCCCATCAGGTTATTGTACTGTAGGGTTACTGGGTTAGATGCAGTTTAATCTCTTTTTCAAAACAAAAAAGAGAAATTAGAATATTTGGAGCAAACAAAATTAAGTGTAAATTACACAATCAGTACTTGCGATTAGATTAGATTAGATTAGTACTTCATCCTTTTATTGTCCCTAAAACTCATAAGCAATTGACAAAAGTCAAGCACTTCATCCTTTTATTGGTCCGATTAGTACTTGCGATGAGATTAATTTTAAACTATGTTTTTTATCTACTTGGATGAATGCTTCCATCTTTCAGATTCTCTTGTACTACTGAAATTCGGCGAATTAAAAAAAAAAATCAAAGCCAAGATCATTTCATACAAGAAATTTATTTTATAATAAAGCCGTAAACTAAATTAAAAGCCTTGTGCTTGTTCCTTTACCACACTTGTATCAAAATTTGTGACCATTTAACTTCTTTTTTTTTTTAACTAAAATGTCCATTTAACTTGCTACATCAAATTATGAGATTAGATTTTTTTATAGTTAAACAAAATAAAAAAGTCCACGTCCCATTAAAATGGGGTGACATTATCTTCGATCATCTAAACTATCATATATATATATATATATTATTAATGTTAAATCATTTCTTTCATATCTCCTTTTTTAAAGTAGATTCACTCCAATATTATTACAAAATTGTGTAGATAGTCCTTTTTAAAGGCAAAATTGGAGCAATATTGTATTTTTTTTGAAAAATATAGTACATTCTTCTATGTAATACAAATATTTGAATTTGAATATTATTATTTTCGATATGTGATGCCTATTATTATTAGTTATTTGAATTTGAATATAATTTATTACCAAAATAAATATCGAACATGTATTAACAAGCAAACCATATGCATCAAATAACTTACTCATAATTAAATAGAAAATGTTCATTCGAATATAAATATAAAGAAATGAAACTAGTGAATGAAATCACCGAGGCATGACCATGTAATTCGACCGATTTGAACATTTGTTTTTCGAATGTCCTGCACCCAAACATTTCGTACATCTCTTTGGTTTTCATACCTCCCTATAATAAAGATCCATACTGGTATGGATTCGAGTTGATGGAGGTCAATCGTTTGGTTCTCTACGGAGTGCTGGATTCAGTAACTATTCGTCATGCTCCAATAGCGGCCAATATTGTAAATTCGCGATCGGTGGGAACTCACATTTGTAAATATTTATTATCCTGTGCAAGTTAAAGCAATCATCCGCAAAGCTGTACGGGTTAACCCCTTTAGACATTCATACTACGGTTGCATGCCTACATGGATATTGCCATGCTCAGAACTCACCACAGTCACACCATCTTTGCCTAAAATCGACTCAAAATGTTTGGCGGTGCCCTCCTTCGTTGTTGCGCACAGAATCAACAACATCAAAAATCTGCCCATTTAGGTCGAACCTGTGAACAACCATCGATCTTGCTGGTTCCACGTTCTTTTCCATTTTTCTCACAAGATCAAGAGACCAAACTTGTCCCCTATTTATCATAGCTTGGATTTCTGACCTTTTATCGGACCAAACCTTTGCCAACCTGTAGTACGCCTCTCTCACCAAGCTTGCTATTGGGAGATGGCGTGTTCATTTTAATACACCATTTATGCACTCCACAGGGTTGGTTGTCATTTGCTCGTATCGTCATCCTTCAACATACGATTGAGTCCATCATTCCCTCTCTATATTGTTTGCCCACACCCAAACATCTTCGCCATACTCTATGGCTAAATTTGCCAACTTCCTATCAAAATTTGGCCGTAGTAGTTCATATCCTGTTTTGTAGTATATGTTGTTAGCATCGACAAATGTCATAACACATAAATAATCGAGTCTAAGAAAACAAAAATTACATACCCATGTCTAAAACTGCACTACGAAGGGGGGCTTTTTCTATCTTTCAATAGTGTTCTTGCTAATATGGAGTACACAGTACGTGGGATAGGCGTGCGGAGGTGTCCATCCGTTGTTATGTCGATCAATTGTTGCTAAAATGCCCGCTACTCTATCAGAAATCAAGCAAACTCCATCTTTTTGGATGACATGCTTACATAAATTACTCAAAAAAAATTCTAAGAATTCACCGACTCTTTATCAACAATTGCGAAGGAAATCGAAAAGATATTTCCATCACCATTTTGTGTAACGGCAATCGACAATACATATTTATATCTTCTGTACAACCATGTGCCATCGACTTGGACCATACGTTTGCAATATGGAAAGCCGTCAATGCATGGCTTGAATGCCCAAAATAATTTGTCAAATATTTTCTTCCCTTGAAGAAGTTCGCCTTCTCGGTTGCATGCATCCAATGTTTTATACCTGACTATGGTCCCCAAAACACGTAATACCATTGCATTCAATAAAGCCGGTAGCTTATTGTACAACTTCTCGTAATTACCTACACCTTTTTTAACGACTTATCTCTTGCATACCAACCCTTACCCTATTCTATTTGATACTCAAACTATTGCTTAATAGATGCTATAATCGTTGAAACAATACCCTTTGGATTTGCTTCAACTAACATCTTCACGTGTCTGCTTATTACATCCGAGTCTAATCTCCCAACAATTTTTCCTCTGAAGTTTAGACACTCGGATCTTCTAAGTACAATCTTCTCCACATTTAACACATTTTACAAACAGAGTTCTTAAACTGGATTCTTTAACAATGAAGTCAACATGCTTTCTGATAGAATACTCTTTAATTGCCAATATAGCTTCTTCTTTGTATGCAATTTGCATCCCAACCGATAATCCATCAGAGGAACCCAAACATATTTGTGGCATGATCAGGTATCAGGTACCCTCGTCATATCGTAATCTATTAAGTTCATGTGAGCAGGAGGTTCATACCATGTAATGTCATCTCCGCCCGAAACGAACTTACCACCACTAAAAATAGGCTCATCACCAAGGTCGTCACCACTCAAATCGGGATCTGTGGTTTATTCATCTTCACTAGAATGAGCAAGTGTTTTTCCTTATTAGCCTTGTAGATTTTCAACATCAAGGCCAACACTCGGCTCAATCGTTGGCTCAACAGTCGGGAACGTTCAAGGCCAGGCATATGGATGAAATACACTCAATGTCACACTTTCCAACATCCCACAAAGTTGTCTCCAAACCTATAAGGTTGGTCTTCAACCGCACTGTCGAAACTCATTTGAGAAGAACTTCCATATACATTTCTGGATGAGCCTGAAACATCATATCTCCCACGCAACACAACATGTAACGCAACACTTCGAATACATGTTGAATCATCCTCTGCAATCATGATCCCAACATCACTATCATCTTTAAAAGCTATTGCAGAATATTTGATCGGGTCATCACATGTCTTTCACCGATACCGCAAACGAACAATCTCAGCTCCTATGTTGTTTTCTATGTCATGTTTCAGCTCTCGAAGGAAAATGTTCTTTGAAAATCTCATCTTTGTAGTGTTTTCCGATTCAAATACAACACCGATATCAGTTTTCACAATTTCTCTATCGTAATAGATAACAACCATAAAAACGTTGCTCATTGTCTTTGCGCGTTCAAAAACAATTACATTTTCGAATTAAAATATAGAAATCAAAACTATCATAATGTTATATTATATCGCTACGAATTTTTCCCCTAAACAACATTTTAAAATACAAATAAACAAACAATCTACACATTTAAAAGAAAATGTGAAAAATCTACTTACTAATATTTTTTTTCAAAATTTCTTCCTCTTTTTTTTCTCTTTTTCTTCTCCTTCTCCACCCATTTTTTCAGATATTGTTCCATATTTTACCTTTCACCTTGCTTATTTAACACAAAACAATACAAATTTTTTTTGTTATTTACCCCTACACTCTATTTAATAAACATTTAAAATTCAAATTCAATACTCCTACACAATTTAAAATATTTTTAATACCTTAATCACCCTAAAACCTATTCCACAAAAATATTACTCCTTTTAATTTTTTCAGCCTTATTCGGGTCTGTCATGGATGTGAAAATAAATGCAGGCCCGACTTTAATTTTTTTCATGACGGTTGCCAGCCCATTATTTTTTTGCAGTGAGCCATTCACATGTATTTTTTTAGCATGACAGTGCATCGTTCTATTTTTTCAGCACTGAAATAAAGCTTACTGCACCTACCACGCCCCTGCCACAAGCATGAGGTCGGACTGCAAGCAACTGGCCTTTTATTTATTTATTTGTTGAGGTCGGATTAAAAGCTCCTTACTTTTATATTTATTATTACTATTTTTGTTATGAGGTCGAATTGAAATTAAGTCGATTTTATTTTTTTTCTCATAAGGTCGGATTAAAAGAAACCGGATTTTATGTTTTTTTTTAATTTTTGATGAAGTTGGATTGAAAGCTATCCGACCTTAAAATATACTGTATAAAGTACAATAGATTCGAAAATAATTTGGGTACTATAAATTTCAAAATATTTTTTTCAAATACAATATCACCCCAATTTTACCCTTTTTAAAGGAGACATAAAATAAACTTAATATAAATAAATGAGTATTTAGTAAAAATAACCAATACAAACACTTAAAAAGAAAAAGGAATACTCACCAGCAACCCATTGGTCCTTAAGCAGAGCGTATAGCTCGAATCATGACATAAGTAAAAAAAAAATAGATTAAAAAATCGTCATTATATTAAATTTCTACAAAATTTAATTTAAATTAATGAACTAATAAACCGAATATCAACAGTTAAAAAAAATTACCGAATTCCTATACTAAAAAATATATGGTCTCTCTTCACTGTGAATAGTTAAAAGTTTTGACAGAATCAGAACTAAGGATTAATTAATTAAGTGCAGAAAGCCGAAAGTAAAACCTTATGTCACAGGTGGGAAATCACACAATCTGCTGAAAGCAATAATTATTTTTTTAATCCATCACTCACACAAGAGTTGATTTCACAACAAACAAATCAAATAGTTTCCTTTTTTACAAACAGAATCCGAATACCATCCACCCCCAATTATAATGAAAATCCATCACTACAAAGCTTGTATACTCTCCATTTTCAAGCTCTTTCTTTCAGTTAGGATTTCTTTCTCTTTTTATACTCCTTTATATGTCTCGTATATAATTTATGTCACGTATATTAATGATTATTTTTTATTGTTTCATTGATTATAGACATGACTTGCTGGGATATATAAAGAGACATATAAAAAGGTTAGTCGAATTTCTCTAGTTATATAAACCCCTTCTTGGCCCTTGTCATTGCACCCATCACTCAACCCTTCAAGCTTCTTCTTCTTCTTTCTTATAATGGAGAGGAACCCTTTGCGTAGGCAGCTTCAGATCATGAGGAAATCCTTGTTTGACCAGGTTTGTAATTTCTTAATCATTTCCTCAACGAATTCGTGATTGTTTCATGTTTATCGTGGTTTTATGTTGGTAATGCTCAAGGGTTGTGCTAACGTCTCGTTTTGCAATAATATTTTCAACAGTTTTGTACTGATAAATGTTATCGAAATAAATTTGGGTTGTGACCGTTATTTAAATGCATAGCGACATCACCCCCATTAGATAATCAAACCTTCAAAGTTGTACAATCGTGTTCATTGGTAAACTAAGCACAAGTATGTGATGATTGCAGGGATATCTTGATGAACAATTCGTGCAGTTGGAAGAACTCCAAGACGATTTGAACCCGAATTTCGTAGAAGAAGTTGTCACCTTATACTACCGCGATTCAGCCAGATTAATCCTCAATATAGAGCAAGCACTGTAAGTTCAAGTTCCCACTACTTATAATCTAAAGTCAACAAAATGATTATAATAATAATAATCTTATACTTTCTTGTTGATGCACTTCATTAGGGAGAGGAAGCCTTATAATTTTAACAAGTTGGATGCCTATATGCACCGGTTCAAAGGAAGCAATTCAAGGTAACATTTATCAAAAGAGATAGTAATCTCGAAATAAAATTCGTCTGCCAGTTTTCCGTGTTCCTATATATGTCTCACTAATGATTTATAGCAACCCATTATATATAAGGGTACAGAAAAGGGACAGACGATTTATATTCGTAATCTTGTAGTATATTCTATGCTTGTTGGCTTTATTGCAGCCAATAATATATACAGTTTCATTTTTTCCCCTTCTAATTGGTTTGCAGCATTGGAGCCAAAAAGGTGAAAGCCGAGAGCACACTCTTTAGGGAATATTGCAAATCTGGGAATGGAGAAGGGTAAACCCCCTCAGTCCCCCATTTTATTTATTTATCTGAAAGCTTTTGTATAATCTAATGTTAGAAGCAAAACCCAGAACTAGTCTGGGCCTGGTTCAAAGAATACTGTTTGAATATTTTTAAAGAAAATGAGTTGATTTGGGATTAGCAGATGCATGAGGTGTTTCCAGCAACTGAAGAAAGAATATGCAACATTGAGAAAGAAGTTTGAAGCTTATTTTCAGCTGCCAAGACAAGCTGGGCCAATGGAGACCGCATCTCGCCCCAAATAACATGCAGAAGCCTAGAAAGTAGAAACATATATTTCTTTGTATGGTCCAAATTCACATCTTCGGCATTGTAGGCTGCTTAGAGTTTGCCTGTAAGCTAGTATGTTTTAAATTGAGTTTCCTCAATGGAATGCTTGTTTCTCGTAATCCAATTTGCTATATTTATAGCAATAAGATTCGAACTTTGACATTGTTTAAAAAATTTAGTGTCTCATCACACTAGACTAATTTTTTTAAAAGTGACGAATCATTTTAGAATGTTATATTACTGATAGCATAACCTTCTCAAATGTTTATATTTCTAACTTTTTTAATCTAATATTTATAGGGTAAAACTTTGATACTAAGCTGTGTAAAACTAATTTTACATAAGCCTGTGTATTTACATTATAAAAACCTAAATCTTAAATTCCTAACCTAACCCTAAACCTTATACCCTAAATTCTAAACACTAACCTTAAATTTTAAACCCTTAAACTTTAAACCTTAAACTAAAACCATAACTCTTAAAACTAAAAGACACGTATAAAATAAAGTTTACACAACCTTTGTATCAAAGTTTTTCCCATATTTATATCCAAATCTTTTTAAATGTCGATCGAATTTTTGCATTGAACTTAATAATTCAACCCTTAAGCATGCTTATTTCAAAATGTAAATTATTTCTTTGTTACAAGAATAACTTTTAATTAGGTAATCATGACATCATTTCCACATATACAAAACTTAAGGTGAATCTTCTATGAGTATACATTGGCGGAGCCGGCTGGAATACTGAGGTGTTTGTAGACACACCGAATATATATCGACATAATTTTAAAAGAAATATATATGTTATATACAGTTCATCTATTTCCGTAAAATTTTGAAAATGACCTTTGAAGGGCGTTTAGTTTGCAGAAAAAATCATTATCAGAGGAAATTATTTTTTTCGAAATCAAATACTCACGTTTGATTTAAAAAAAAATTCTAAGAAAAAAGATAAAATATTCTCAGTAGTAAATAGTAGCTAAGTAAAATTATAGGATAGATTTCTTTATTGTGACTAGTTTGAGTTAGTTATAATGTGTTGCATGTTGGAGATGTAAACTTGATGTGTGAGTGTACAAACTAGAAGAAATTATTGTGCTTATAAAATGCTTAAAACAATATCTAACAAGTCGTAACACTTCTTCCATGCATATGCAAATTGATTTTGTTACGGTTTGGTGTTTGGTTATGGGTTCATTGATTTGTTCGATCCCCTGCCGACCTACCCTGCTTTAGTTGGTATTTTTGGCGAGACTCTTTTAAGTTGTGACTGGAAATGGTTGTATAAATTAGTTGCTGAAATTAGAGTTATAAGACTGCTCTATTTTGTATAAAATTTCTATCTAAAGTTACTTTTGCACTTGAAAAAATTGTCTATTCGGTGCTTCAAAAAATTGTCTAGTTTAATGTTAAGTTGTCCAGGACTGCTGAAAATCTATTATATCTCATGTTGTAATGTTCAATTATATGCACCATTTAGTAGGTAATTTAGTAAAAAAAAAAAATCAATGGCTTGCTCACACAACAGCCCTTTTAATTCTGGCCTGTTTTGTTTATGCATGTTGTTACATGCTATTATACGTTTGAAGTCTGTTGTTTATCAAAGTTGATGACTGCTTAGTACCAGATTAGGATAAAAATGTTAAATTTTCAAATGTCGAAACAGTAATTATTGATGTACCTAGTAGAAGTAGTTGAACCTGTTCCGTTTCGTGAAGTCGTGTTCGATTAAATACTCGCCTTAAGAACTGAAAAATGAGCAAGAGACCAGTTTTAATTATCATTAATAACAGTAAAGCCAGTATGATTTCCTATGTATATGTCTAAATTATCTATTGTGTTCTGGCTGACTTTGTAGATCAGTTGCCATATAAAGAAAGGCTTGGAACTATAGGAACGAAATACGCAACTGGATTAACGGTGCTGATGTAATGTAAGGGACCATATCTTTTGTGCATGTCCTTTTTCAAAGAAGACATGGCCTCTATTCATGTTCATAGAAGAATTTTTAGCAGGAGTCAAGAAATTTAATCGGCTATAACAAGGTTTAAAGGTAATCACTTCGCACTTTTATCTTGAAGCTTGCCTTAACTGCTTATGTTCACATGGTTTGGAATTAAAACTTAAAGACATTTCAATAATAAGCAGTGTACAGGGGACAAATTATAGATGGAATTAAAGAAAGGGAAAAAATTCAATACAAAACCTTTTAATTTTAGAGGTTAGGGTTATAGTTTATGGTTTAAATTTTAGAGGTTTAGGCTTTACTATTTAGAATTTAAGGATTAGGGTTTAGGGTTTAGGTGTTAGGGTGTTAAGGTTAAGAATTTAGGATTTAAGTTTTATAAAGTAAAAACACAGGGTTATGTAAAATTTATTTTACACAGCCTGTGTATCAAAATTTTACCCTTAAAGAAATTGTTAGGCGTAGATTGATTGTAGAGTGTAAAATGTAAATAATAGTCTTTGTAGTAATCTGTGGTTAGTTGATTTCGTTAACAAGGTATAAAATATAGCTATAGAAAGTCTCATGTATGTTGTTTCCTTGCTGCGAATTTCTGCTTTTCCTAAGGTAATACAATTTAATTATCTGAAAAAAATTATAAGATACAAAGTTTATATATACAAAAATATTATATATTTTCTTCTTTCTTCATTTTAACTGTGATTAGTTATTATTGATATTATTTTTTTACATTTTCTAGTAAAAATATGTATTATCGTAACTTGCTAATATTCTAATTTATATGTATTTATTGAGAGTCACTTAGAAATAAGAAAATATATCATAGGGACAATTTAGTAAAATTTATTTTCTGGTAATCTTATATTCCCTTAACCAAACACTGTCATCTTATATTCATGTCAAATAAACCAAACAAGGTAATGTAATATTCCCAGTAATATGTCAAGTAATGTTACATTCCAGTAATCGTATTCCTAGAGATAATATTACATTCCGTGAACCAAACACACCCTTAATGCTTTTGAATTTGGGCACTCTGCAAGTATCTCATAGCAGCAGCTCTTCCGAAGGTCTAAATGATCTTCGGAATATGCATTCTTAGACACTACAACACTCCACTCACGTGACTGCACTATAAAGCTTAATATTTGAAAGTTGTGTTTATCTCTGTCAACTTTTTTATTGGTTATTACTAGCCCTGACAACGTTCAATCACCAACAATATCGAGACTACAAATACACATGCAACTGAAAAGAGAAGACAAGTTGAACAAAGAAGCCAACACTCCTCTCTTCCTTCTCTCCTATCTTACTCCAACCACCATATCGTCTGTGGCTCTCTGCTCTAAATCAACCGGGATGAACCTCCTGAATCCGCCATCAACTACCTTATTCTTTTTCTCTCTCTTGCTCAATGTCAACCACTTTTAAGCATTAACAACATTGATTTAACAAATAATTGAGATCTTTTAAAGTAAACTAACATCTATCATTTAACTCTATTTTCTTTAAATAAAATATGAATTAACACTCAAAATTCTGACGCTGAAATCTATATTTTCTAACTCCGGCATAATAAGTATCTGTTATCTGTCATCTGTTTAGTGTGTTAATGGTGGACAAGTAATTTGCAGGAAGCGGCATGAATGGTTGTATTGCATGCATGATTCTGCTTTATATCATTAGTAAATGGTAATTACCATGAGATTATCATATAGTTTAATGATATCTTGGGTTAACTTAATTACTTGTAAGTAACCATCATGAAACCTGCAAGATTAGTGGAAGAATACACGATCAGGACAATGTGCTGCATAATTTAGTTACTAGCAGTTTTTTTTTATCTACTATGTCCGTTTTATTATCCATATCGAAGTTTGTAATTATCTCTTCCAACAATATTGTTTTTAAAGTCATTTCCTAAATATTAAGTAATTCAGCCATATTCATGATCTATGTTCGGATTTTTTTATATAATAAAACATTTTTCACATTGTATTTCCCAAATAGCATGTATCAGCATGCTATGTACAGTATCTGAAATAGCTTCTTGACCTGCAAGCATACAAAATATATAAAAACATCAATCAACAACTCATGTAGATGATTACTTTGAATGCAAATTCACAATTTGATAGTAAAACAAGAGCAGCGCCGTTAAAATGAACCTAGGAGTCCAGAGATGGACCGAGGGACAGGGACGAAACCATAATCGAATATTAAGAAGGTCAAATATTAAATTTAAAAAAAAAAGACTTATTAAATATTTAAACTCAAAATTCAAAAGTCAATGTCGAATTTGTCTAATATTTAAATTTATAGGGACCTAAATTGTTATTAGATCAAAATTAAGGGGCACAAGCCTATCCTCCTTTAATTTAGCCTCTATTTAATTAAATATTTAATTAACTCTTATACTTTTTAATTTAATTACTTTTTACAATGACCAAATTGTAATTAATCTAAAACTTATGATTTATAACAACATGAGGCCCAAAGGAACTCCGCTCTTACCAAGGGGTGTCGGGAAGAAGACGCATTCTCTGAAAATTTTAAATTTTTATACATTTTAAAAAAATTATATTTTATATTAATAATATATTCCCGCACCCTTAAAATTCACATATAATTTTACTAAGTATAAAATTGCATGTCCATTCTTTACCTTATATATACATAATATTAAAAAAAGAGAAAAAAATTGATAGACACTCCTTGTAAACAAACATTTATACCTACTTTTCAAATTTAAGGGTTAGGGGTTAAGTTTATGGTTAAAAGTTTAGGGGTTTAAGTTGTAGGGTTTAGAATTTAAGGTTAATGTTTATAATTTAGGATTTAGAGTTTAGGTTTTAAGATATTAGAGTTAGGAATTTAAAATTTGTGTTATATAAGATAAAAACACATACTTGTGCAAAATTAATTTTACACGGCCTGTGTATTAAAATTTTACTCTTAAAAAAACATGATACATGTTAATTTTTAAATATCGTGTTAATAACAATATATAGAAACAAATTATTATGAAAATTCACAAAATAATATGTTTAACGTAAGAATATTGAAGCATTTCTTCATAAAAATCCATTTAGAAAAATATTTTTACATTAAACATTATTTTCACTTTCTGCCTTAATAAGTAGTTAAGTATCACTAAGAACATATTAATATTTTTTCAAAAAATAGTGTCCCCTAGTCCCCAAACCCACACAGTCAAAATTCCAACTCCATTGGGCTATTGGCCATGTTTCTCAACCTCTCTTTGTATGCAAAATCCAACAGAGTAAAATTCCAGAGATGTTCTTACGTACGTTATGTATTGGAAAATAGATGTGGGGTAAAAATCAAATCTCTGCAAATACCAATGGCTACAAATCGGAATTTTTTGCAGTTTTGCAGACATGGGGAGCAGTGTCATCTCAAACCATCTGATATTGAACTTTCTTCATCACATGAAACCTCATCCAGCATGTCAAGAAATCCCTTTCTAGCTGTTCTTTGAACCGCAGACGTGTTGTAGCGAAGCCCATAAGTCGACACTGCTTCGAATTTTGTCCATAACTCTTTCTTTAGAGTACTCTCGCCCGGATGTTTCCCTCTCCGCATTGTGCTCTGAGGTTCCTTCCACATTGGAGTACTTTCTACAGGAGCCGAGTTAATGCCTGCGTTTTCTGCAGAACAAAAGAATTTATAGTCGATGTATTTCTCGAACGTGAAACATCGGTGAATTAATCAACTCAAGCATATGCATAACGATAGATACCTCGGTTAATTGTCTTGGTTTCTCTGCAGGCATTTCCTTTCGAGAACACCACATTTGGTTGTTGATTTAAAGCACCAGTGGTAGGCTCAGTGCCAACATTGTCCAGGGATTTCTCATCTGGTGGCTCCAACAAAATGCAACTTTTAGGAGGTGAGAATAACCACATTGGTGAGGACTCGAGCTCGTTTTTCCTGATTTCCGGTATGTGTGTTCGCTGTATTCCTCGTAGTTCTGGATACTTCAAAG
Organism: Hibiscus mutabilis; assembly: GCA_019671005.1. Taxonomy (NCBI): domain Eukaryota; kingdom Viridiplantae; phylum Streptophyta; class Magnoliopsida; order Malvales; family Malvaceae; genus Hibiscus; species Hibiscus mutabilis. Next base: position 14,643 of record JAGYYJ010002217.1, read on the forward strand.
TCAGATCCTTAGGGGCTTCTTCGCGTCCGGAGGATTCAGAAAAACCACTCTTGTTAATTCCAACAGGATACGGGGTAGACTTGCCAACTAAAAACTTGCTTATGCCCGAGGACTCCTGAATCGGTTCAAGCAGCACACAAGATTTAGGAGGTGACATTTTTAAGCACGGCGTCATGACAAGCACAGAATGGTCTCTTTTTGAAAACACCGGTGAAGAAACGACCCTGCAGGCCGATGTATGATTTGTTTCAACCACAACTGAACCAGAAGGCTTAAATGGAGTTGCCTTCATTTCAACACCTTCAAGCAAGTCATCATTTTCATCCCTAGGAGAGTTGAGAAAAGATGTCAGCCCAACATTAGATTTGGAAGCAATCCCTTCAGATACCGACCTAGACAAGTCACATCTCTTGGCGGACATTGCTTTCGACATAGGAAGAGGTGTGACCAGAAACAGCTGTCTACCTCTCTCGACATTACAGTCAGCAGCACGCCAAGACACAAGGGGAGATTAACGAATCCAACGTCGTTTCTTCCGGACTTCCAGCATCAAAGCATTCTTTGTCATTTGCATCAACAAAAGGCACAATTTCAGCTCCCAAGTTTTTCCCAGGCTGATCTTCATGCTCCCCAGAAGAAGGACTCGTAAGTGCCTTCTGAAATCTGGGGAACCATGGCTGCAAATGTAGGAAACAACAATCTATGTTAAATCTGCAACAAAAACATTCAAATTCAAGTAATACACATTTTAGAAAATCAACTTAAGAGGATTAACCTTTACAGAGGAAAGCATATCCGAAATGACATCCATGAAAGATTCAATTTCTTTTCTCCCCTGTTCCGTTGCCTTAAGCTTGAAAGCTTGCACAACAAGTTCATCAATCTGCTAAGTTCACAAATAAAATTGCGATTTAGGCATAATTACCGGTCACATTTTTTCAAGGGAAAAATAATGCAGAAATCAGAAATGTCATCGAGTGCAGATCGATTCTACTATGTTTACCGAATACGGTCAAACAAAAATGAATAAATAAATGAAAATCCAAACTAACAAAAGATAAACCCTAACGAAATGCATCAAACATAAATAGGTATAGAAAAAATGTAAAAAAAAAAAATCTAAGCCGCTACCTGGCGAAGGAGAGATGACAGATCGGAGTGGAGGAGGAGGAGGCGGTCGAGGGAGGAGCCCTTCTGATTAACAACGTCTTTGGCGATCAGTTTCTTCATTGGAATCTCTGATTTGGAGAAACTCCTTGTGCTTCCATTGTTCGTTAAATCCTTCAGCGGTTTCCTTACTGATTTCTTCTTCGATTCCGTTCTCTGCATCCTTGAGCTTCTTCTTCTTTTTTTCTTGTGTTCTAGAATTTTCTTCTTTCTTTTTCTCTTCAATCTAGATTTAGTGCCGTTTGATTTTTGAATTTCTCTCTGGCTCTTAGTTAAGCGGGTTACTATTGACGCACCTAAATATTTGTAATTTCTTTTATTTTTAAATATAAAATTATCTAGTTTATATTATTTTTTTCGGCTTAAATATTTTTTTACCCCTCTAATTGTATCCAAATTCAAGTGAGTCATTATATTTTCAATTACATATCAATTGAGCACTTATTTAAAAAACGTGATCAATTGAACTCCTCTAAACAAAAATACTTTAATCATATTAATTTTCGTTAAGTCAGATGATGTGGCAAAATTTTTGTTTTTTTCTTTTAAAAATCATTAAACAATTCAAAAAAATTGAAACAGAATCTAAAAGTTTTCTTAAAATTTATTAAAAGATAAATTCTTAAAATTTAATTTGATTGCTATTGCTCATTCGAGTACATAAGAAAATAGAATATGTGGTATTCGTACTTTTTTACGTGAAATAAGTAATTTTAACAATTAAATCACGTAATATATTATAAAAAGGATCAAATTATTATTTCCATTTCTATATCACACTCAAATGAAATAAAACAAAAGGCTTAAATATTAAATTGGCCCTTATACTTCTATATTTTAGATGTTTTATTTTTAGGATTTTTTTTACATGTTTATGTTTTTTTAATAGTTTTAAGTTGATTAATGTAGTGGGTATTCATTTTTTAATTCTTTGATAACACACATATTGTAGATAAAATTGTTTGAACTCGAGTCTCCTATAATAAATATCATCCTCTTTTTCAACGAAATCACGGGTTAGATTCATATTTTTATGTTTTCTTAAATCTTTTGCTATTTTAATTGTTCATTTCAGGTTGAAATGTCCCCTTGAATCATGTCATTAAATGGAAGCTTTACTTTATATATGGCAGCTGGGATTATTTTTTCTCAAAAATATAGTACATGTCAGATTATTTTCTAATCTATAGCATTTGTCGCAGTAAAAGTGAAATCGGTGGCAAAGGAATCCGCCTTCATTGTTTAACCACTATTCAACCTATTTTTCTTGATTAAAAAATGTTGAAGACAATGATAGAGAGTTCCGACTCCAGTGTAAAACACTGTTCAAAGTCGGATTGTAATGTCTCTGAGTTCAATTTTTTAATCATAAAAATGAATTTTACTATTCAAAGTCAAATTGTAATGCATTCGACTTCACTTTTATTGTAAAAACAACAATATTTTGATAAATAATCTGAGTGATATTATATTTTTAGAAAATAAAAAAAACAATATTAAGGTATTTTCTCCTTATTAAATGAACATAAAAGAGTTTAAAGCGATAATAATAAGAAGTTCAAAGTGAAAATTTGACTATAATACAATGGCAAAACAAATATTAAGTTTCAAATGAAAGATAATTATTTCATGGATGAGTTTGTCAGGCTCAACGAGCACCGATAAGCACCACTAACGATGATCACCGATGAGCACCATTAATTTAATTTATAAAGATTAAAAATTTAAATGACTTGCCGTATAATTATAAATTATTTAAAAATCAAAAGATAAATTAATTAAAATATATTTTTTCAATTTTCTTTTAAACATAATTAAATTAAAATATCTACTCTTAAATTACAAAACCCTAATTTTTGTTCATTTGAAATTTTTACCGCCACCGGCCACATACTAGCTGCCCCTACTGGCCATCGTTCCGCACCGATGAACAACATTTAACCGGTGAGCACCGTCATTCCCCTTCATTTGTATCATAAAGGTGTCTAATGTCCATGGCTGGAAACGACGGCAGAGCTCAACGGCGGCCACGTAAGGGGGCGGCAGGGCAACGTTGTCGACAGGGCAACGACGGCTTGAATCTTAAATGAACAAAAATTAGGGTTTTGTAATTTAGGGTAGGTATTTTGATTTAATTACATTTAAAATAAAATTAAAATAATATATTTTAATTAATTTATCTTTTAATTTTTAAATAATTTATAATTATACGGTAAGTCCTTTAGATTTTTAATATTTATAAATTATATTAATGATGCTCTTCGTTAGTAGTGTTCATCAATACTCATCGAGTGTTATAGAATTTTCCTTATTTCATATACTAACATTAAATTTTTCAATCTTTGTAGACATCTTAAATCCACATTCGTATATTTTATTTATTTAAAATTTAATTAAGAACACATCGATGAATTAAGGTGTTTGTTGAATTAAAAGGAAAAAAAATCAGTGGTGCGACTAATTTAAGGCCTTTGTTTCTAATGGTAGGGAACTTGTTGATCTTGAGTTTTGAGATTGATATTCGATTGAGTCGACCTAAAAAAATTTCGTGCAAGTTAAATTGTGAGTCTTATTTTATAGTTCAATTTTTTATAAAAAATTGTAGTTGTTCGAGTTTATGTTTAAGTTTAAGTGTAAATATTTATAATGTTATGATATTGATCGGTTCCAATTTAAACAACACATAATAATATACATACATATTCTTCATACTTTTCATATGAAAATATATATCGGGCAGAGTTGAGAGACTTAAGTCAAACTTAAAAATCGATGGACTAATTACTAAAAATTTTTAGTTATTTAAGTGATTTAAATCTTATTTTACTACTAAAATTTTTATTTAAAATTTTGAGTCGAGTTAAATTATAAAATTATAATTCTAGACGAATCAAACCAAATTTATTTTTGCGTCAAATAAAAATAATTTTTCCAAATCAAATTTTGATCGCCCCAATAAAGAGGGCAGCACGAGAGACTGTTGCAAATGACATTACCGATGAGAGAAACTTCACATTGTTGCGCATACTCTAGACCTGCTAACAAATATCTGTTGGAAAAATTGTGATACTTTGAAAATTTTGATTCATATTTTCGATAAGTTAAGGTAGATTCTAATAAAAAAAATTATAGTTTCGTATTATACTTCATGAGATTTTTATAACAGTATTTCTTATGCTTAAAATTATTAATTGATGAATGAAAAACAATATTCAAAATAGGCTATTTATGAATCGTGTTAAAGAACAATAAAAGTTTATATCTCACACATGTGAAATACCAGGAGTGAGATGTGTTTATATACAGCAACCCAGTTAACAATCATTGATTTACTTAAGCAAAAATTGTACTTTACGCGCAATTGCAGTGTACAAATTAAAGCCTGGCGAATTCATTAAGGTTGGTGGTGTACCCGCACAACGTAGGCGATATGAAAATTCGAGCCTTTAACTAATTAAAATGATATTTTGTATGGGCTTACAACTAAAATTTTGGAAGCCCAAATCCAGAGCTTACAAGGGACCTGTATCAACCCTTAATTTATGGGCTCTGTCCTTTTGGAGAACTCATTTCGTATTAGAGTCGATAAGTGATTGATTTACTACAAAAGCAATTTAGTTTCAAAACCAAACTCAAATTTTATTTTCTAAATATTTCAAATCAATTTAACCAAAGATCAAACTAAAGCATTTGATTTTGTTTTTGGTTTTCTCCAAATAACAATGTGTAACTTTAAGTACAATTGACAAGGATATGATCTTTCCCAATTAATATGATTGTTAATGTAATATTTAAGAAAACGTGGATTTGAGCGCACTTTAAAGTTGATTCTCTTATTTATAGAAGTGCAGTGGAATTTGGATAGTTTAGAAATTGTATTATATATCTAGGATCCGTCCGCATAGTGTGAAACATAAGAGTCTTACATTTTCTGTATTGTTAGATTAGTAAAAATGGATGATTAAGATTAAAAATAGGTAACGATTAATGAGAGATTTGTATGAAAAAATAGACTGAATTATTCTTGATTTAAAAGTTTTAATTTCGACCATAAAATATGTTAATCCACGATCCAAAAACGTGTAAAAAATTTAAATTATACAAGTGAATCCTACTCCATATAACTAATTATTTTAGAAAAAAAATCATAAGATTGTGTAGCGATGTCCCCCTTGCTAAAAAAAGGAGTTGTTTTTATTTTTATTTTATTTTGAAAATAATGTCTATGATGTCTTCCGTGATATTTTAGAAAAACCGTATTTTGTTTCGAAAATGGAGTCGCCACCGGCCACTCAAGGTGGACCGGACACCGTAAAAATCAGAGATTTTAAAAATGTCGGGTTCGGGAGTCGGTTACGGATAGGGAAGGATTAGCACCCGCACACCGCCCAAAATTGGTACTTTAATAATTACCGCTTTATTAATATTAAACTTTTCCAAATTAAAGTGACGATTAAATTAAAATTCGGTTATATGTGCGAGTAAATTTAAAAAGCCACGTTATCCGAGAATAAACGCCCAACCACCATCACTATGCCTGATACTGGCCCCATTTACGCTCGGATAAAAGGGCACCGCATTGACAATTTATATTCCGAAATGCAATCTTAGATCATAGCAAACATAAACATAAATAAATACAATGGGATGAAAAATAAATACTAACATCATAACCTACTAATCCAACATACATAAACATTAATCTAACACATAAAAATGCATTCTAACATAAAAAACACTACTCTAAAACATGCATGAATATTAATCTAACTTAAAAATATAATAATTAAAATGATGATGATGATAATGCATGATTCAAACTAAAATATATGAAACACTATGAAATTTAAGATTAAGGGCTAAAATGCGTGAACATTAAACTGCATGGCAAATTATATTCAATGTGTAAATAAAATAAATACAAAGCATAAAAAACATAAACAAAGGCATACACGTGATCCACTTAAAAAGGAAGCAAAACCATGTATCACAATCATCATGGCATATACTGGAAATAATGGAAAACAGACATAAGTTATACTATAAAGGACATACATGCATGCATACATATAGCAACCTATAAAACCTACTATTACATAGTTACATACTTTTAAAAAAAAAAACAAAACCTATATATATACAGTATATGGGATGCATATAACAACCCATGTAAAAGCTATGCACACATACATATACAATGACATATGCTGGAAAATATATAAAAGAAATATGCATACGAATATAAACAAAACATACATAACATGAAAAACACATTTATTGTAAACCAAAACAAACAAGCATACGAACCAAGTAAATATTAAAACGAATGAGGTCTCTAATAAAAATTATACTAAAAACAAAAGAAAGCCTAAACCCATTTTCATTTCAAAGACACATTCCAAGCATAAGCTAGCAGAGCAAAGCTCTCTGAAATATCAAACCCTTCCTTTTGCTGCTCCCCCCTTGTTTCAATTTGCCCAGCCTTTTAATGGATCATGGGGAAGGGAATTAAAATGATGGTTGAGTGGAGTGTGGGGAAAACTTATCAGGGCATGGGGTGGCATGGGGCGTGAGGTGTGGGTTTGCAGGGGTAGCGTGACTGCTGCAGGGCATGGGGCAGCATGCCCATTTTTACTATTTTAATATTTTTTTTTGAAATTGATTTGAATATGGTAAATTGTTCAGACATAATTTGGGGCCCGGACAAAAAATGAGTATTACAGTTTCCCCTCTTTGCTCATTGTTGTGTAACAGAAATAGAGCAAAGACAAAAAGAATAACCATTTTTTGTCTGGTCTGGCTGAACTTCTCCCCTTTTGGAGCGTGTCTTCTTTCTTCGGTAGATCCTCACTCTCTTTGTTGCATGTCTTCTTTCTTGTCTTGGTTGATCTACCTTGTCACTCTTGGGAAGCAAAATCTTCAAAATAAGGGGTTGTCTGTTGGGGAAGCAAAATGAGTCCAACTTGCTACATTATTGATAATAAGCTAATACCTAAAGAGAGTTCGACCCGGTGCAACACCAAGCGAAGAGGCAGGGTCTACAAAATTCAATCCAGCTGCAACACTGACGAGGAGGCAAGACCGAAGAATGAAAGTTCTGATGTCTGATCCAGCTACAACTCTGACGAAGAGACAAGACCAGAAAACTGACAACTTCTTCCTTTTTTTATTTTATTTTTTTTGCTTTTTCTTTTCTACTTTTTACAATTTTCTTTTCTTTTTTTATACAACATTGATAAAACTTGAAAGTTGGTAAATTTTGACCAAGCTACAACACCGACGAAGAGGCATGGTCTAAAGTTAGTAATGTTGATCCGGCTATGACACCAACGAAGAGGCGTATCAAGAGTTCGTAAATTTGGTCTAGCTCCAACACCGACGAAGAGGCAATATCGGAAGTTAGTAGATTTGGTTCAAACTACAACACCGACGAAGAGGCGAACCGAAAGTTAAGTTTGACCAAGCTACAACACCGACGAAGAGGCAATGTCTGAAGATTTGATCCAGCTACAACTCTGACGAAGAGGCGGGATCGGTGGATGAAAGTTCTGATGTTTGATCTAGCTACAACTCTGACGAAGATGCAGGATCGAATAATTGAAAGATCATTTTGATTTTGATTTTTTTTCATTTCCGTTTTTCCTTTTTCTTTTCTTTTTTCTTTTTCTTTTCTTTTTTCTTTTCTTTTCTTTTCTTTTCTTTTTTCTTTTTTTTAAGATACAACATTGATATAAACAATATAACGGGAAAAAAAGCAAAGGGTGGCAATTACTCATCATTATGGATACTTACAGCGGAAGGCCGAACACCTCCTAATGCAGTGTATAAAGAAAGCTTCCCTACAGGTATTCCCATTCCCTGGGGATATAAATTAAAATTCACATGAGGCATAGAGAGAAGAGAGAGGCAGTTATCGGTAGATTGTCTCAAAGTATTTATACCTGACAGCCAAGGTCCCCGAGACCCAAAATCCTTTCCCCGTCGGTTACAACGATAACTTGAATATTCCTCTGAGGCCAATTTCTCAAAACTTCACGAACCATCCCCCTACAAAAGACACATGTCAGAAATACGGGAAATAAGCACGAGATTCATGAATACCAGCTATAATCCAAGGAATCAGTTGCCATACGACAAACGTACTTTTCTTTTAAACTGATAAAAAGACCTTGAGGGCGCCTGAAGATGCTCCCATACTTCTGACAAGCTTCACCGACAGTTGGAGTGTAGACAACTGGCAGTAACTCCTCGACATTGTTGATGAGAAATTTGTAGAACAGCCGTTCATTTAATTCCTGAAAACGAGAATAAAAAGGAAATCAATTCAAAACTGTTAACGTCTTTCATGGAAATTGATTAAAGTACCAAGCATTATTGCTTTATGATTACAATAAATGCATCAGAATTTTCACAGGTGTGGATGGTCACCTGCAAATCCATCATGGCCATGTACTTCTGCAGAGGAACTTGATACTTGCGGATACTATGCATCATTTTCTTGACCTGGTGAATTGTAGTAAAGTAGTTCATTAAAATTGCAAGGTTAAGGAAAACGACGAAATCCAACAGAATGATTCAATAAAGGTAAAAATGATGTATACAAGAAGGGTAGATAACCTGAAGGTCTTGGGAAATAACAGTCGGGGGAAGAAGACCGCGCAAGTAATAAGCATCTCTTTCTTTCTCATTGAAGGCAAGTCCTTTGTTGTGGTGAGGATCTCGCAGCAATGCATACCCACTGCAACGGACGAAGAAGGGCTTAGACTTCGAAAGAATACGAAAGCAAAATCATATTGGATTTAGATATTAGAGTAGTTCATTGAACATGTAACTCGTTCTAGCATCATAGTAATTCCAATCGCCTCTAAGAATCAACTCGCCGACAAAACAACAAATCGAAGGCTTGAATTGGTCATTGTTGGCCACAACATCAAGATCAATCAGTCAATATAAAACACAAGAGTCCACAACAATGACATCAAAATAAAAAAAAATAAAAAAAACCCAACGCTTGGACAAAGACAATGATACAGGGTCTGAGAAACATACATAGGAATCTCAAACCATCATGGCATACCCAGAAAAAATATCAAGCTCATAATAGAGAACAAAAAAAAGGGAAAATGAAAAACACAAAGAACAATTGTGAAAGGGAAAGTAACCTGGCGACAGAGAAAGACCAAGGGGTGACAAGTTGATCGTCGGTGGCGGCGGCGTCATCGTAGGACAGCTCAGTATCTTCGCCGGCAACGGTAGAATTGGGACCAGCGTCAGCAACAGAGGAAGTGTCATCTTCTTTTATTTCTGTCAATGGGTTGCTGTTCTCAATCAAAACATTGCTGCTTCTGTCCCTGTTGGGGCCTACAGCCGTCACTTTGACTGAAGCTGGTCGCAGCTTCTTCAACTTGTAAGACAAAGGGCTTGACGACCCAGAAATGCCAGTGTTGTTCTGTTTCAAAAAAAAAGTCAGTAACAAAACTGAATTGAAAACCAAAAAAGATTCTTTCTCCAAATAATTCATGGTAAATCTGAGATCTTTATAGTGAAAAAGGATTCTTTTTTTATTGTTGTGTAAAGCAAAGACCTTGAACTACACAGAACAAAAAAAGGGGTAAAACCATGTGATTTCCAAACCAGAAAAAGATTAGAGAAAGGGGGGGGGGAACATGACAAAGATTTATCAAGTTCTAAGCTTTAGGATTAAAAATTCTAGGAAATGGATATTCAAGAAACAGCCAAAATGAAGAATGGGTTGATTAACAAATTACCAGAAAACAGCTTCTGTGCAAGGAAATCATGGTGACTGATAATTGTGAAAATGCAAAAGTCTTGAACTTTTTAATGAGCAAGGAAAGGAAAGGAAGAAACTTTGGTGGAGAATTGAAATGGAATTATATAGAGCTATTCCTTTCCCCTTCCCTTCCCTTCCCTTCCCTTGCTTTGCTTTCTCTGGTTTTGTGTGTGAGAAGAGAGAGAGAGGGGGAGGAGGTATCTTATAAAAAGGTGTCAGGTTTTCTTTCTCCTCTCTGCAGATTGTTTTGGCTGCTTGCAAATGACAAGTTGGCTGACATCACCTCCAAAAATATGTGGGGCCCAATCCCAAGTCCCAAGCTGTTTCAAAGCTTTAGTTTCAGTTGTAATGGCTGTATTTTCTAGGTGTCTGAGTTTAATGAGATTTCAATCTTTCGGTTTGGTTTTCTGAACAACCTTAGTCTGCCGTTTAAATAGACGACAGCAATGGAAAGAACGACAGACACTGGTTGGTCGTCAACTTGTCATCAAAAAATCAAAATAATGATGAAAATTAAAAGGGGAAACTACATAGTATATGATATATCATTAAACTTTTATTTTATTTAATTATAGCATTAATTTTGATTTTTATTTTGGTTTTAATTATATTATTGGGTTGTTAACCCAAAAAATGATGCGAAAACATGGACCGTAGTTTTGCGAATGAAATGATGGGGTCAAAATAGTGTTGTTTATTATATTTAAGGTTTGTGGTTTATTAATATTATAACTAAATACGAATACGAATCATCTTTATACGCTGGATTTTTTAGTCGTCAGTGACGATCAATTGTCGTCGATTGTCATTTATGACAAAATTTGTAACAAAATATCACATTTTACTCATTTTTTAAGATTATTTTTAAAAAAAATCACTCAAAAACAATAAAAATGCATCTAGAGGTTTGAGGTATGTTGTTGTCTTCTCCTTCAACGGCGGTCTATTAAGACTAATTTCGAGGCATATTATTCATTTTTCTGAAAGATTATTTTTCAACATTAAGTTTTTGAAAAATCACCCTAAAACCCTCCTATCCTAAAAACCCTTTAAAATTTAAAATCGAAGCATTAGAAAATTAAACCTTCGGATAGATTTTTGTCGATTTTAAGTGAGTTTCATGAAAAATTACTTCGATGAAATGAGTGAAGTGCAAATGTTTTGGTATTGATCTAACCCAAATGAAAATCGATGATGGCTGACCATTGACTATCAGCGATAGCCAAAGAGCATAATGCCTAAAATAAAAAGGCTATACAATTTAGTGACAAAAACGATACACGCAAAAATCTTAAAATCCAAAAGGACATTATTTGGATTATCAATATAAATACAAAATAATGTTATTTTGGTTAATTCTATTTGTCAAAATTTTTTCTAATTCTATCATTATCATTTGATTTATTAAACGTGTATAGAGTTATATATATATATATTCATAGATTTTAGTTAATTTTTTTAAGTTTAATTAAAATTATATAAAAATAATAATAAATTTTACTTCGTTGCATCTTTGTATGAAAACAAATGAATAGATAACATTAATGAGGATCTGCTTATTGATAGTATATACAAAAATAAGTATATGATAATTATGATGACAAATTATGGGATAAAATTAAAGAGAATCTGCTTCAACATATTCTAGTTTAATTTTGTACATTAAAATCATTTATGGGTCTACTTTAGCGCCGTTGGATTAAGAAATCTTCGAGATTAATAGCGAGATTTTGTCATGTTTTTGATGGTTGAAACATAATAAGAAGAAGATGGATCCATTTCATCGATTTTTATGGCTAAGAAAGAGTCCGAGAATGTCTTCTTCATGCAATTTTGTATGCCGACTTTTCATGTCAATTCCAAGATTGTTGGGAATGTCTTCTTCATGTAATCTTGTCTTGTGTTATATGTCTGCATGCATGTATGTATTTTTTCCCGTTATATTGTTTAAATAATTTATAATTATACGGTAAGTCCTTTAGATTTTTAATATTTATAAATTATATTAATGATGCTCTTCGTTAGTAGTGTTCATCAATACTCATCGAGTGTTATAGAATTTTCCTTATTTCATATACTAACATTAAATTTTTCAATCTTTGTAGACATCTTAAATCCACATTCGTATATTTTATTTATTTAAAATTTAATTAAGAACACATCGATGAATTAAGGTGTTTGTTGAATTAAAAGGAAAAAAAATCAGTGGTGCGACTAATTTAAGGCCTTTGTTTCTAATGGTAGGGAACTTGTTGATCTTGAGTTTTGAGATTGATATTCGATTGAGTCGACCTAAAAAATTTCGTGCAAGTTAAATTGACGAGTCTTATTTTATAGTTCAATTTTTTTATAAAAAAATTGTAGTTGTTCGAGTTTATGTTTAAGTTTAAGTGTAAATATTTATAATGTTATGATATTGATCGGTTCCAATTTAAACAACACGCAATATACATACATATTCTTCATACTTTTCATATGAAATATATATATCGGCAGAGTTGAGAGACTTAAGTCAAACTTAAAAATCGATGGACTAATTACTAAAAATTTTTAGTTATTTAAGTGATTTAAATCTTATTTTACTACTAAAATTTTTATTTAAAATTTTGAGTCGAGTTAAATTATAAAATTATAATTCTAGACGAATCAAACCAAATTTATTTTTGCGTCAAATAAAAAATAATTTTTCCAAATCAAATTTTGATCGCCCCAATAAAGAGGGCAGCACGAGAGACTGTTGCAAATGACATTACCGATGAGAGAAACTTCACATTGTTGCGCATACTCTAGACCTGCTAACAAATATCTGTTGGAAAAATTGTGATACTTTGAAAATTTTGATTCATATTTTCGATAAGTTAAGGTAGATTCTAATAAAAAAATTATAGTTTCGTATTATACTTCATGAGATTTTTATAACAGTATTTCTTATGCTTAAAATTATTAATTGATGAATGAAAAACAATATTCAAAATAGGCTATTTATGAATCGTGTTAAAGAACAATAAAAGTTTATATCTCACACATGTGAAATACCAGGAGTGAGATGTGTTTATATACAGCAACCCAGTTAACAATCATTGATTTACTTAAGCAAAAATTGTACTTTACGCGCAATTGCAGTGTACAAATTAAAGCCTGGCGAATTCATTAAGGTTGGTGGTGTACCCGCACAACGTAGGCGATATGAAAATTCGAGCCTTTAACTAATTAAAATGATATTTTGTATGGGCTTACAACTAAAATTTTGGAAGCCCAAATCCAGAGCTTACAAGGGACCTGTATCAACCCTTAATTTATGGGCTCTGTCCTTTTGGAGAACTCATTTCGTATTAGAGTCGATAAGTGATTGATTTACTACAAAAGCAATTTAGTTTCAAAACCAAACTCAAATTTTATTTTCTAAATATTTCAAATCAATTTAACCAAAGATCAAACTAAAGCATTTGATTTTGTTTTTGGTTTTCTCCAAATAACAATGTGTAACTTTAAGTACAATTGACAAGGATATGATCTTTCCCAATTAATATGATTGTTAATGTAATATTTAAGAAAACGTGGATTTGAGCGCACTTTAAAGTTGATTCTCTTATTTATAGAAGTGCAGTGGAATTTGGATAGTTTAGAAATTGTATTATATATCTAGGATCCGTCCGCATAGTGTGAAACATAAGAGTCTTACATTTTTCTGTATTGTTAGATTAGTAAAAATGGATGATTAAGATTAAAAATAGGTAACGATTAATGAGAGATTTGTATGAAAAAATAGACTGAATTATTCTTGATTTAAAAGTTTTAATTTCGACCATAAAATATGTTAATCCACGATCCAAAAACGTGTAAAAAATTTAAATTATACAAGTGAATCCTACTCCATATAACTAATTATTTTAGAAAAAAAATCATAAGATTGTGTAGCGATGTCCCCCTTGCTAAAAAAAGGAGTTGTTTTTATTTTTATTTTATTTTGAAAATAATGTCTATGATGTCTTCCGTGATATTTTAGAAAAACCGTATTTTGTTTCGAAAATGGAGTCGCCACCGGCCACTCAAGGTGGACCGGACACCGTAAAAATCAGAGATTTTAAAAATGTCGGGTTCGGGAGTCGGTTACGGATAGGGAAGGATTAGCACCCGCACACCGCCCAAAATTGGTACTTTAATAATTACCGCTTTATTAATATTAAACTTTTCCAAATTAAAGTGACGATTAAATTAAAATTCGGTTATATGTGCGAGTAAATTTAAAAAGCCCTGTTATCCGAGAATAAACGCCCAACCACCATCACTATGCCTGATACTGGCCCCATTTACGCTCAGATAAAAGGGCACCGCATTGACAATTTATATTCCGAAATGCAATCTTAGATCATAGCAAACATAAACATAAATAAATACAATGGGATGAAAAATAAATACTAACATCATAACCTACTAATCCAACATACATAAACATTAATCTAACACATAAAAATGCATTCTAACATAAAAAACACTACTCTAAAACATGCATGAATATTAATCTAACTTAAAAATATAATAATTAAAATGATGATGATGATAATGCATGATTCAAACTAAAATATATGAAACACTATGAAATTTAAGATTAAGGGCTAAAATGCGTGAACATTAAACTGCATGGCAAATTATATTCAATGTGTAAATAAAATAAATACAAAGCATAAAAAACATAAACAAAGGCATACACGTGATCCACTTAAAAGGAAGCAAAACCATGTATCACAATCATCATGGCATATACTGGAAATAATGGAAAACAGACATAAGTTATACTATAAAGGACATACATGCATGCATACATATAGCAACCTATAAAACCTACTATTACATAGTTACATACTTTTAAAAAAAAAAAACAAAACCTATATATATACAGTATATGGGATGCATATAACAACCCATGTAAAAGCTATGCACACATACATATACAATGACATATGCTGGAAAATATATAAAAGAAATATGCATACGAATATAAACAAAACATACATAACATGAAAAACACATTTATTGTAAACCAAAACAAACAAGCATACGAACCAAGTAAATATTAAAACGAATGAGGTCTCTAATAAAAATTATACTAAAAACAAAAGAAAGCCTAAACCCATTTTCATTTCAAAGACACATTCCAAGCATAAGCTAGCAGAGCAAAGCTCTCTGAAATATCAAACCCTTCCTTTTGCTGCTCCCCCCCTCTTGTTTCAATTTGCCCAGCCTTTTAATGGATCATGGGGAAGGGAATTAAAATGATGGTTGAGTGGAGTGTGGGGAAAACTTATCAGGGCATGGGGTGGCATGGGGCGTGAGGTGTGGGTTTGCAGGGGTAGCGTGGATCTTTGCAGGGCATGGGGCAGCATGCCCATTTTTACTATTTTAATATTTTTTTTTGAAATTGATTTGAATATGGTAAATTGTTCAGACATAATTTGGGGCCCGGACAAAAAATGAGTATTACAGTTTCCCCTCTTTGCTCATTGTTGTGTAACAGAAATAGAGCAAAGACAAAAAGAATAACCATTTTTTGTCTGGTCTGGCTGAACTTCTCCCCTTTTGGAGCGTGTCTTCTTTCTTCGGTAGATCCTCACTCTCTTTGTTGCATGTCTTCTTTCTTGTCTTGGTTGATCTACCTTGTCACTCTTGGGAAGCAAAATCTTCAAAATAAGGGGTTGTCTGTTGGGGAAGCAAAATGAGTCCAACTTGCTACATTATTGATAATAAGCTAATACCTAAAGAGAGTTCGACCCAGCTGCAACACCGACGAAGAGGCAGGGTCTACAAAATTCAATCCAGCTGCAACACTGACGAGGAGGCAAGACCGAAGAATGAAAGTTCTGATGTCTGATCCAGCTACAACTCTGACGAAGAGACAAGACCAGAAAACTGACAACTTCTTCCTTTTTTTATTTTATTTTTTTTGCTTTTTCTTTTCTACTTTTTACAATTTTCTTTTCTTTTTTTATACAACATTGATAAAACTTGAAAGTTGGTAAATTTTGACCAAGCTACAACACCGACGAAGAGGCATGGTCTAAAGTTAGTAATGTTGATCCAGCTATGACACCGACGAAGAGGCAGTATCAAGAGTTCGTAAATTTGGTCTAGCTCCAACACCGACGAAGAGGCAATATCGGAAGTTAGTAGATTTGGTTCAGCTACAACACCGACGAAGAGGCAGAACCGAAAGTTAAGTTTGACCAAGCTACAACACCGACGAAGAGGCAATGTCTGAAGATTTGATCCAGCTACAACTCTGACGAAGAGGCGGGATCGGTGGATGAAAGTTCTGATGTTTGATCTAGCTACAACTCTGACGAAGATGCAGGATCGAATAATTGAAAGATCATTTTGATTTTGATTTTTTTTCATTTCCGTTTTTCCTTTTTCTTTTCTTTTTTCTTTTTCTTTTCTTTTTTCTTTTCTTTTCTTTTCTTTTTTCTTTTTTTTAAGATACAACATTGATACAACTAGAAAGTTAGTAAATTTTGACTAAGCTACAACACCGACGAGGATGCATGGTCTAAAGTTAGTAATATTGATCAAGCTACAACACCGACGAAGAGGCGAGATCAAGAGTTAGTGGATTTGGTCTGGCTACGATACCGACGAAGAGGCAAGACCGAGAGTTAGTGAATTAGGTTCAGCTACAACACCGACGAAGAGGCAGAACCAAAAGTTAGATTTAACCAAGCTGCAACACCGACGAAGAGGCAAGGTCTGAAGATTTGATCCAACTACGACTCCGACGAAGAGGCGGGATCAGATGGTTTTCTTCTTCTCTTTTTTCGATCAAGCTACAACTCTGACAAAGAGGCATGATCAGACTTTGGCAAATTTGGTTTAGCTGCAACACCGACGAAGAGGCGGAACCTTAAATTTATAAAGTTAGATCTATCCACACCATCAATGGAGGGGAAGATTGGATTTCAGCAACACGGATTTTACTATACCATCAACGAAGAAGCAATATCGACAAATAATAACAACTTGATTTTCATTTCGATTTGATTTTTTCTTTTTTCAAATTTTTTTTTGTATTCTTTGATTTTTCTTTTTCTTTTCTTCTTCTTTTTTCTTTTCATTTTTTGCTTTTTTTAATTTCATTTTTTTCTTTTTTTGATTGATTTTTTAGCTACAACTATAATAAAAAGGTAAATTTCGAGTAAAATTTAGGTCTAGCTGCAACACCGTCGAAGAGGATTTGATCTGTTACACCACTGACGGAGAGACTATATCAGCAAAATATGGGACCCACTACACCACCGACGGAGAGGTAGGACCGAATGGAAACTTTGATCTGCAACACTGACGAAGACGAGATCTGGATAGTTTTTTTTGAAAAATTTGCTCGGTTTCCCTATTGACAGAGGGCAGGATCTGGAAAGAATTTTTGTTGGCAGGAGTGATGGTCGAGCAATTGTTAGCACCCGTCACGCCATCGTTGGAGGAATCAAATCCTACAAAAGAAAAAGCATTGGTCAGTAGTTGTCAAATATTTTATCGTTGATACCTTTATTTAGATATTTCAGCATCTTTTGTTTGCCCTCTTCTATGAATAAGGTTGGCCTCTTGTCATTGCCCCCATATTGAGGGTATCTCGGTCTTTTCCGTAGACCTGTTTGTATGTACAAGTAAAAATGCATGAATTTTAGGCCTAAATGCATGTGTCTATCCTAAATGCAAGGTGACTTTAGTGTATGCACTGAACATAGATGTATGACGTATGGAAAAATGGTTTAATGCAAGATAAATGCAACTAAATGCATGAATGTGACATGATTTTTTTGGCCCTCAATGGGATGCCTCTGACTTCTTACTGGTCCCGTCAGGATCTTGGTTTTTTCATGCGGTGGTGCCCCCGACTTTATCCTGGGTTCGATCAGCTTTCATCTGAGTTTATGCCCCGAAATTTTGTTCATTACATGGCATCGTCTAATACTGCTTTTGTAGCAAATTTGAAACTTTATGGTGGTGTATTTTGATATTCAAGACTCAGATACGAACAAAAATATTTGTATTGCTACTTGTAGTTTTGATCCCTTACAAAATACCCTCACCACCATCGTACTTAAGTCGGTGAAGTTGGTTTACAAAAAGTATTACTCTGAAAGTGATAAAAACTACAATGGGGACCTACTATGGTCAAGACAGTGCAATACTTAAGCTGGATTAAGACATGATCCAGTTCAAAAACCTTCAACACACCTTCAATTGGCATATTCATGTTTCGGTAACTGGTCTATGCTTGTAGCCGTTCTTGTTGAGTTATCAAGGCTTACCACCCCAAGCTTAATGAATTTTTCCACCAACTTTTTGAAACCAACGCAGTTTTCAATGGTATGGCCAACCTGTCCCGTGTGATAATCGCATTTTACATTGGGATCATACCATTTCGGGAAGGGGGTTGTATTGGATCTCGGTAAAAGGGTGCCACCATGTGGACATCATACAATTACTTGTACAATTCTCCATAAAAAATTGGTTGTGGAGTAAATTCTACGTTTTCAGTGTTCTTCCTCTAACCAGAGCCTTAGCTTGAGGCACCGTGAGCACTTGGCATGGCCTTAGGTTGCACAACTGTGATAGGTTTAGAATAACTGCATTATAAACTCCCTCAGAGTTTACTTCATGATCTTTCTTTATATGGTAGGGCTTTTTCTGGGACGAACCACCTCCGTCATCAATTTTTTCAGTCTTGATGGCATTCTCAATAAGCTCCCCGGATAATACGAGGTCAGCAAAGTTGGTAGTCGTGTTGCCTATCAAGCGACCCAAGACTGGACCCTCCAAAGTCTGGACAAACATGACCACCATCTCTTTTTCGCCGAGTGGGGGTTGGACTTGAGCTGCCACATCTCTCCAACGTTGGGCATTCTGTCTGGAGCTTTTATTTGATTTTTGTTTCATATGTTGTATGGTCCAACGGTCTGGAACCATATAACTGACGTGTCGGTACTATTACAGGAATACTTTTGCCCAGTCTTTCCATGACTTAATCTGATGGCGGCTCAACTGATTATACCAACGGGCAGCAAATCCTGACAGACTGTCTTGAAAGCAGTGAATTAACAACTTGTCGTCTCGGCCATATCCAGTCATCCTCCGACATAACTTAGTGAGGTGAGTGCGAGGGCAGCTGGTTCTATCATACTTTTCAAGTTTTGGGACCTTAAATTTTGGGGGTAACACCAAATCTGGGACAAGGCTGAGTTCACTGGCCTCAAACCCACTGAAGACATCCTCTACCCCTATAGCTTGCATCTTTTCCTCGAGTCGTTTGCAACGCTCATCGATTTCCTTTAAAGCTTCTACCTTCGGCCTCTCGGTCTCAAATAGATGATCCATTTCTGAGATAAAATTTTTAGCTTGATTGCCCACGGGCTTAACTTCTGACGCAGATGGCTGATTTATAGGGATCGAAGTACCGGCCTGGTGTAGATGTGACTTTCCTCGGGAAATGATCACCTGAGGTTGAGTTTCTGGTTGTATCTTGGTTTGAACGGGCGTGAACCTCGGAGGATACATAAGATCCCCGTCCCCAACAATGGGTTTAGGATTTGCAGTGAGATTTACAACAGAGGCCTCTCCAGGCTCGGGAAGCTTCAATCCCAGCATTTGTGCCATTTGGCCCAGCATGTTTTGTTGTGACTTTGCAAGTTGTTCCCTCATATCCTGTTGGACTCTCGCCAACTGTTCCTCAACCTGCTTGGCTATGTTCACTTGCAATTCTTTCTGATATTGCTCAATTTTTTTCAATCTTTTATCGTTCGCCATCTTTGTTTTGTACCGGGTTCCGTATGGATGCTGAGTTGACTGATCTTCCATTTTTTCCAGTATCACTGTCATAGGGCACCCCTAGAGTCAGTTTTCTTATTTTGAAAATGAATACATGCAAAATGTGTCCTAAATCGATGCAATGCAAAATCAAGATTGTGATGATATTGTGCAATGATGCAGGTGAAATCAATGCGATGAAAATAAAATGAAACGAGTTAGCACCAAATAAAATGATTAAATAAAACAAATGAAAAATAGAGTAATAAAAAAACTGTACATAAACAAGAAATAAGGCACCATAACTTAAATAGGGTAACCACTAATCGGGCAGAGTTTCACATGGCTCTAAAGGGTTGGCTCCTACGGCTCACTATATGCAGTTTTGGTTCTAAGAGGTACCCGAATTGTCCTTGTTGTCCTCTACTAAGAGTAGCAAGGCCCCCGGTCATCACCCATTATAGGCTCCTTTCAACCAGGTTCAATTCAGGGGGACTCATTCGCTTATGCCTGCATGAATGAACGATATCCTTACGAAAGCATAAGGTACTCGAGCCCTGAAGGTACTTGCTAGGCCTACACGGGAGAACGATATCTCCACGAAAGCATTAGCGTTTCCCCTTACTTAAAAAAATAGGTTTATATGCCATATTTTAAATGCCTTAAAATAAACGCTCAATTATAATTGAATGTTAATTTAATAGTCACTTTAATCCGGAATTTACGATATTAGTAAAGCGGTAATTATTTGAAAAAAGTTCGACTCTTATTTGTTTTTGAAAAACAAAAATATCCCAGCTGAGTCGCCATCTATAGCGATGTCCCCCTTTCTAAAAAAGGAGTTGTTTTTATTTTTGTTTTATTTTGAAAATAATGTCTATGGTGTCTTTCGTAGGATTTTAGAAAAACCGTATTTTGCTTTGAAAATGGAGTCGCCACCGGCCACTCAAGGTGGACCGGACACCGTAAAAACTAGAGATTTTAAAATGTCGGGTTCGGGAGTCGGTTACGGATGGGGAAGGATTAGCACCCCCACACCACCCAAAGTTGGTACTTTAATAATTGCCACTTTATTAATATTAAACTTTTCCGGATTAAAGTGACGATTAAATTAAAATTCGGTTATATGTGCGAGTAAATTTTAAAAGCCCCGTTATCCGAGAGTAAACGCCCAACCACCATCACTACGCCTGATACTGGCCCCATTTACGCTCGAATAAAAGGGCACCGCATTGACAATTTATATTTCGAAATGCAATCTTAGATCATAGCAAACATAAACATAAATAAATACAATGGGATGAAAAATAAATACTAACATCATAGCCTACTAATCCAACATACATAAACATTAATCTAACACATAAAAATGCATTCTAACATAAAAAACACTACTCTAAAATATGCATGTATATTAATCTAACTTAAAAATATAATAATTAAAATGATGATGATGATAATGATAATGAATGATTCAAACTAAAATATATGAAATACTATGAAATTTAAGATTAAGGGCTAAAATGCGTGAACATTAAACTGCATGGCAAATTATATTCGATGTGTAAATAAAATAAATACAAAGCATAAAAAACATAAATAAAGGCATACACGTGATTCACTTAAAAATGAAGCAAAACCATGTATCACAATCATCACGGCATATACTAGAAATAATGGAAAACAAACATAAGTTATACTATAAAGGACATACATGCATGCACATAGCAACCTATAAAACCTACTATCACATAGTTACATACTTTTTTTTAAAACAAAACCTATATATATACAGTACATGGGATGCATATAACAACACATGTAAAAGCTATGCATACAACGACATATGCTGGAAAATATATAAAAGAAATATGCATACGAATATAAACAAAACACCATATTACATAACATGAAAAACACATTTATGGTAAACCAAAACAAACAAGCATACGAACCAAGTAAATACTAAAACGAATGAGATCTCTAATAAAAATTATACTAAAAACAAAAGAAAGCCTAAACCAATTTTCATTTCAAAGACACATTCCAAGCATAAACTGACAGAGCAAAGCTCTCTGAAATATTAAACCCTTCCTTTTGCTGCTCCCCCCCTTTGTTTCAATTTGCCCAGCCTTTTAATGGATCACGGGGAGGGGAATTAAAATGATGGTTGAGTGGAGTGTGGGGAAAACTTAGCAGGGCATGGGGTGGCATGGGGCGTGAGGTGTGGGTTCGCAGGTGTAGCGCGACTGCTGCAGGGCTTGGGGCAGCATGCCCATTTTTACTATTTTAATATTTTTTTTAATTTGATTCGAATATGGTAAATGGTTCAAACATAATTTGAGGCCCGGACAAAAATGGGTATTACAGATTGTATTATTCTTGTAGATAATGTTATGATTTATATAATTATACATGTATTATTCTTGTAGATAATGTTATGATTTATATAATTATACATCAACAAAGAACATTCTATTTGAAAGTTTTCTCTTTAAATTATCATTTATTTCCCCCCCTTTTTATCATCAAGCATATCCAAATGTGATAAGCATGCATTTAATTTATAAAATTCTAAAAAATAAACGAAATGATAAGATGGAAAAGAATTTTGAGGGTAAGGAAAAGAAAAGGCCTAAAGATAATAATTGTAGTTGTAAAATGACATAGTTTTGTCACTTTATGAGTACCAACAATTCCGAGCATATGGGCTTTTGTCCTTCGATATATAAAGGCAAAAGGGTAGAATAAAGGCTTACTTTTTGAAAATAATTATTATGGCATTATGAAAATATATTTATACGAGTTTTAAATTATCCGATTCGATTCAATAAGTTTAATTTGTGTACATCAAATTTTGAATAATAAAAAAATATTTTTGATTGATCTGATTCAATTTAAATTGTTATTTAATAGTAATAGTAATATTTTATTTAAATTCAATTATAAATATATATAATTTTTTATTATTTTAATATTGTATTGTTTTAGTGAATAATGAATTTAACTTTCTAGCTGGCTTAAGTGACAAAACCCAAATCTTGGTTAGCAGAATAGAATAATTTCAGCCGGTGACTCAACTCTTTGAAAAGATCTAATTATACCCTTAATTTCAAAAAAATATCTATGCAATTTTTAAACAATCTTTATAATCTGGCCCGTCGACTAGTTCATATTATAGAGATTATTCTTTTAACCTAATTTACTTCGTTTACGAGTTAGAATTCGAATTTAGCTATCTACGTTTTCTTACTCTCAACATTCTATATTCAATTTCATATACGGTTGGATTAATGATTTTTGTTGGTTAGTTTAATATAAAAATGGGGTATACACTTATCATCAAATCAAATAGCGGTATAATATATATATATATATATGAATTATAGTCTAATACATGATGATTTTTTGCAATTCTACAAATGAAATTAATAAATCGATATATACCTTATTTATTAATTTTTATTTTTAAACTATTAAATAAATACGCATGACAATTCTTTAATCCCACGATTTAGAATTAAAATCCCATCAAATTATTTCCAACCAATTTAAGAGACTCGTGTTCAAATTGTTTTGTCCGAAAGATATATGTATTATCAAAGATATGGGCGGAGACACCTTTACAATTGGGGTGTCTCTTAAATTTTTTTTAATATTTTTTTAAAAAATAACACCTTACCCCTAATCAAATGGCGAACATATATTACACTGTTACATAAGTAATAGTTAAGATACTTATGCGCGTGCATGAAAATATTTATAAAAAGTAAAAAATAAATGAAAGCACTTGTTTTTTATTAATATAATCTTGACTTAACCTAAGCATAGACCTCCTAATTAAACAAAGTCATCATTAAATTCAAAGTAAGTAGACTCCCTACACCCTAATTGTAAAAGGGTTCTTAATTAAGTGTACGTTTGATAATTTATCGAGATTCATCGAAAATTAATAATTTTAATGATTTAATATTTTTAAATATATTGATAATTTAAAATTAAAACTATTATTTATAGTTTTCAATGGAAAAGGCGTGGAAAATGTTAAGGAGACAATGACCTACTCTACATATCACTTAATGAATAATTTTTTAAACACTTTTTTATTTTTTTAATTTCTTTTAAGTATATTATCTTTTAAATTTTATATTTATCAAATAATTTAATTATCTGCCATTTAATTTTAAGAAAAATACCATAAAGATTTTATAATTTAAACTCAACAGTTAATTTTTAATATTTAATTTTCCAAGACTTGTTTTTTTTTTCAATTGATCAAACAACACCTAATATAATTGGTAGGAGAATAAAACATGGACCCTCTTTTTGTTATTTTTATTTTATTTGTTTAAAAATATACCCATTCAGTTCATAATGGATATTAATCAATTAATAATATATACATACATATATATGATAATTTGTAATCTATAACAACAATTATAAACTATTACATTTAATGTGAATTATTTATAACATTATGTTACTTTTAAAAAATATCCTAATGATGCTCATCAGCATGATCCATTGGCAAAAATAATGGCTCTTCAAGTTATGATGGTTTTTATCAACATCTTGCTTTTTTAGCTATCAACTTCATGCTTCTAATAATCACAAACATGATCATGGTTTTATTTTATTAGTAATTTAGAACTTATGATCCATTCATTAATTTAGAAGTTTAAAAGGTTTTTTGGGGAGTTGTCGCATTTCCTGAAAATTTTAAATTATCATATTTTAAAAAATATATATATTTTATTGATATCTAATTTTACACTTTTGGAAGTTTTTAAAATTTTTAAATAATTTTATTAAGTATAAATATTTACGCTCCTAACATAAAATTATGCGCCGGACTTTGATTATTATGAACTCTTTGAACCTTGGGTTCTTGACATGCACACGTTCATGGTAAAAATGATATGTATCCCACTTCATTCGCACCCCATGTTTTTGAAGGTGATTCCATCATAAATATTTTACTTAAAAGAGTTTTCTTATCTTTACGATGGAAATTAGAATTTAGCTCTTTAAATAAAAAAATGTAATGATCATTGAATCAAATCGTTTAAATTCTTTTGGGGTTTTGTAATTAGTTTTCTTTTTTTTTTACAAGGTTGAAATTAGTTCTCTTAAACCTTAGCAATCAAGTTCCCATAAATTAATGCATAGATTTAAACATAGTAATTTAAATTTAAATTCGTAAGTAGTAAAGATTAAAAGTCAAGTGTAGAGTCAAAAAAGATTTGATTGAAATTGAATTATATTTTTTTATAAAAAGTTGTTACACTTAAATATTTGAATTCTTTATATCCATTCAATTTCGAAAATACCTTTCAGAATTTTTATATTTGACAAGCATCGAAGATAGTCTACAACAATAATTTTTTCGGAGGCAAATCTTCCGGAGACTAGCATAATTAGATCATTATGCTCTCTTAAGAACAAATACAACAAGATGCCCTTGCATGGTATTCACGTGACCAACATGTAAAGCCTAACACTCGAAAGTTGAGTCAAGCTCTACCGCTCCTTTCATAGGTTGTCACATGGTTTAGCAATATTCAATCACCTACGGTGCTAAAGGGCTATAAATGTGCAATGCATCTAGACAAGGCTAAGCTAAGAGGGTTGTACCCCTCTCCTTCTACTCTCATCTTCTAAACTCTGACCATCGAAATATTTGTGCCTCTTCACCCCAAATCTATAGGGAATGAATCAAATGAATTTACCATAATCACCTCAGTTCATCGTCTTCAGCTCTCTTGTTCTATGCCTCCTTATTTTAACATCAACAAACAAAATATAATTTTATTATCGAATTAATTTATTATAACTTTACCAATTCAAAAAAATATTATAACTTTACAATTTTTATAAAGTTTAAATCACAAATTTATCATTACACGACGTTAAAACATAATTTTATCATTATTAACCTGTAATTTCATAATTTTCGTTGGAACTCAAACCAAACTCTTAACTTCAAGTCTAATTAATGTTCGAACTTTTTACAACTCATTTTCTCTCTCCCCCCCACCACATTTTGTAAAGATAAGATATGTTAAATTTTACTTTTTCCCCCTACAATAAACACACATTCAAATATATGTTTGTGATTAGGTATTGATGGATGGGAGGAAGAGAGCAAAGTGAAGGATACGGATATCAATTCCAACGAATGATATTGTAGATAGACTGTAGTGGTTATGGACATGTATAATGTGAGCGGTCGCATAAAGTTTTAAACAAATAATATCTTAAATTAAGTTAAGTTTAATGTTTATAAGAAAAAATAGAAATTAGTTATTGACTAATGGTAGAGTATATGAGCTTTGAGGAAAACACATTGTAGTTATATTTCATGAATTTGAGTCTTTTTAGACTTGTTCTTTTTATTAAAAAAAGTAAATTAACTACACACAACAAGTCAAAATTCATTTCTTTTATTAAGAGTTATAATTTAATAAATTTCACATAACCCTTTAAATTGTTAAATCACTCTTGTACATAGGGATCATCATTTGATCCAGACTCGATCCTATAGGGTCGAGTTTTAAAAAAATAGATTTAGGTTCGGGTCTGTTTTTTAGGATGGGGCCGGGTTGAGTTTGGGGTGAAAAATATCTAACTTGAAATAATAGTTTAATTTTATTATAAATATTTAGTTATAATTGCTATAATGTTTCTCTATTTATATATATATATATATATCTTTAATTATTTCCATATTTTGTCTAATAAAAATAAATAATTATTATACTGCCTCATCTCTATTTGTATTTTTTCAATTAACTCCTTATTTTATCGAATGAAAATAAAAAAAATATTTATATCAAGTCAGACCGAGTTCAAATTTTTATTCCAAAATTCGAATCGAATTCAAGTTCAATAGAATATCATAAAATGCCGAGTCAATTCGAGTCAACTTCATGTAGAGCCGAGATATTAAATTTTTGAATTTAGGTCGAGGTTGACCAAAAATCCGACTCACGACTATCCTTACGTGTTCCCAGATAGTACATTAATAGCGGCGCATGAAAACTATATGCAAAGTGAAACAAGACAACACATAAATGAAAACCCATTGAAAATAAAGTCATAAAGAAATCAATGAAAATGAGGAAAAAGAATAAGGCACTTGCAAAAAAGGAAATGCTAAAAGAAGAGGGGAACAAGAGGAGCACACATTTTAGATAAACAAGCATTTGGTGCCCATTTTTAAAGCAAATTTCACATGTATGCATCCAATTCAGATTTCAATGCAAATCGATTCATATAAGAATTAGGAAAATTCTACAATGTGCGATTAATATTGCTGAACACAACTAACGATAAATACCGTTGAACATCATTAAATTAATTAATAAAAATTAAAAATTTCAAGGACTCAACATACAATTAATAATTATTTGTAAAAAAATTCATTTAAATTATTTTTATATATATTATTTTTTGATTTTTTTAAATAAGGGTAAACTACATATTTAATACCTCACCTATTTCCGTATTTCTATTTTGGTACCCAAACTAATTTTTTAAGAAACATGGTAAGTAAGTTATGTATTGTTTCTATTTTGGTACCCTGGCTGTTAAATATAAACAGAAACAGTGATGTTGCTTGGTCAAATAACAGTTTTAGTCCCTAAAACTTATACAATCTATTAATTTAATCCAAAATATTATCAATTTAAACACAATTTTTAATTTTTGGATTACAAATGTAAATTTATTCTTTCTTCTTTTTCCCTTCGAAGTATGAAAAACTAGGTATCGAACATCTTCATTATCACTACAGTTTCCTGCAAATTTTCATTAATTATTTTTTTAATTCCTTCAAAATAATATCGACATTAATAACAACAAAAAATACATGTTTTTTTTTTTTGCGGTTATGCCCGGACAGAATGTTTGAAAAAAAATGGTTAACAGGAACTTATATACAAATCCAATACCAATATTGCTTGACCTCAGTTACTAAACATGAACATTCGGTATTTTTCTGGAACTGTACTGATTCGACTTTGAATCGATGAACCATGGTCCTCTGTATACTGTAAGCCTACAAAGAGAGGACTCCTAAGTGGCTGGTGGGATGAGTTTATTAACGTCGAATGGAAGAAGATTAAAATAAATTACTTTAACGATTAAAAAACATAAAACTCTTAAAACATTTCTATCGGTATTTTTAATTCCTTTAAAAATTTTAATTTAAAAATTTAAGAGTTTATTTTAATGATTGAAATTAAAATTAATCGTTAAAGTAGTTTATTTTAATGGTTGAAATTAAAAATTTTAAATTAAAAAAATACCGATATAAATGTTTTAAGAGTTTTATATTTTAATTCCTTTAAAAAATTTAATTTCAATGAAGAAAATGCTCGATACCTAGTTTTTCATACTTTGAATGGAAGAAGAAAAATAAATTTATATTTTTAATCCAAAAATTAAAAATGATGTTTAAATTGATAATGTGTTGGACTAAATTGATAGATTGTATAAGTTTTAGGGACTAAAATTGTTATTTGACCGAGCAGTGTCATTGTTTCCATTTATTTTTAACAGTCAGGGTATCAAAATAAAAACAATACGTAATGTTAAGTACTATTTTGCTAAAAAAAATTAGTTTAGGCACCAAAATAGAAATATGGAAATAGGCGAGGCACTAAATATGTAGTTTACCTAATAATTTAATTGAATTTTTTTAAAATAATGATTAATTATATGTTGAGTGCTTGAAATTTTTTATCTTTATTAATTAATTTAGTGATGTTCAACGGTGTTTAGCGTTAGTGGTGTTCAGCGGTGTTCGTCGCACGTGATAGACTCTAGGAATTATTACTAAAGTCATCATTTATTAGACTATTAATAAAAAAAAATAATGTTAAAAATTTGACCCAACTTCAAATATAATAAAATTCGTATAACACATAACCATTAAAATCCTTCCATATAAGAATGATTCTTGCATGGATTTTAATCTCGAATCCATGATCATTGCGAATACGATGATTTAGGTTTAATATCTTTAGGGGAATCTTTCATGGTAGCACTTAGCTTTAATAGTGGGGGGAAAATATGCCCGAAATTATCTCCATGAGTATGACAAAAACTCAAATCCTTTGGAGATAATATATATGGGTAATTATTTCATATAGGCAGTTCAAATTTTTAGTTTCCACAAGTGTCATAATTTTAGGGTTTATAAGTTTAGTTTAAGGTTTAGGTGTAGGAGTTTGAAATTCACGGATAGTGGTTTAAAATTTAGAGCGCATGGTTATAATTTAAGGTTTATAGTTTAAAACTTAAATCATCATCATATTACCCTAAAAATAAACCCTAAACCCTAAAATATAATCATAAACCCTAAATTATAGGCATTATCCTTAATTTCTAAACCCTTAAACCTTACACTCTAAACTAACCCTTAAACCTTAAAACTAAGATGTTTGTGGACAGTCTTAGTTTTGACCAACAATGTATTGAATATAAATACTATATAGGTAAAACAACATGGATTATTTATCTTAAGCATATCATTGACTTTTTTTGTCCTAATCATTGAAATATTATTTTTTTTTAAAATTTACAAGCAGATAGTCGATCGAATCTTAATTTTGTTTGAGAACGATAGTTTGAAGGGATTAAACACGATATTTATTTTTTTGGTTTAAAAGTATTGAGTAATTTGGTAAATACATAAATATTTTGAAATTTATACAATATGATTTATTAGAATATACAAATATAAAGTATAAACGCCTAAAATATAAAATGCTTTTTTAAACTATAATTATGATATAATACATTATATGATTACAATAGAAATATATAAATTATTCAATCTATTTTTTTCCTATTGTTCATGTTAGTGTACGTAAATTGCCCAAAAAGGTAATTATAACAAAGGAAATATATAAAAGAGAAAATTTGTATTATATCCAAATGCTTATCATAACATTAGCATTTTCGGAACATCCAAACAACCCGTAAGAATAAAATAAGGAAGATTAATTAAACAAAGAATAAATAATATATAGTTCCTGCAAATTTTAAAATCTCAAATTTAATCCTTGATTTTGTATCCATATTTCCTCATGATTCCTAAGGGCTTGACCTTAATTAATTCGGGTTGACTCACGGCACACATTTGGCTTTAGGGGTGAGATTTTTAACGAAAATTTTCTACCTACACAAGATTTTAAACTCGAATTTTACTTAAATAATATCAAATTATTTATCACTTAAACCAATATCATTGATCGTATCCATATTATTTCTTTAACTTCATTTTGTTGTTTTGATTACGTGACACTTTATGATATGATATGGAAGTATTATAATATTAAATTAAAATTAAAATTAAAAAAAATTAAAATATAAACTAAAAACTTAAAAGATTTAAGTTGAAAATTTTGTTAAATTAGAAATTAAAATTTGATTTATCCCTTAAAAAACAATGCTTATGCTGCCGACTACCCTTGGTGGTCCCAATTTCAATCACACAACAAATCATGGCCAGAAATCAGCATCGTTAGTGATTATCCAACATACAGAGTACCATGATTAGACCGCTATATTGAGTGCGCCTTATCTGAGTTTTTTTCTTCTTTTTTTTAGTCATTTATATTTTCCGAGTAAAAATATGAAAAACTCTGATGATCACCACTGACCAAAAAGCTTAACTGGTTTTGATACGACGTTTACTTCACGGGGATGTTTCCCTCTCCCATCATCACCGTTGGATTGGAAATCAACGGGAGCGGCTGGTGTTTCATATTTGTCCCCTGACCTTGAACGCCGTGCTGGGATCGTGAAGCATGATCAATGTACGGTCCAGATGTGTGTTTTGAGAGTGTCGGAAACTAGAGGTGTCACTCTATTTAGTTTTAGTTCTGGTTATTTCGTGTATGATTATATTCAATTTAAGTTTAGTTTGAGTTAATTTGAGTTTGGTTCAACTTTAGTTCGGGTCAATAGTAATTTCGGTTCGGATATTAGGTCAGGACGTCAGGTAAGTTGATTTTCGATTTGGTTGATTTCGGATTAGGCCCATATTAAGTTATTAAAAGATCGATTGATTTTAGTCGAATTTTTAGGTCGAGTTAAGTTTTTTCACCATATATATGACTTTATATAGTATGCATATTTTACTTTTTGGTGAGTTGACAGTTCATATCTCATATTTATTTATTTTAATATATTTTCTTTATTTTGGGTTGCCTACGGTTCATGTTAATTTCAGTTTTAGGTGAAATCGGTTTGGTTAAAATCGGTTCGGATTTAATTTCGGTTCAAGTAAAATATGATTAGATTTGTTTCAAGTTTCGAATCAAGTTCGAGTCACCGTGTTCGCCTGTTCGGGTTAATTTTGTGTCTCGATTCGTTCTTAAATCTCGGATCAAGTTTACCAAGTATATCAGAAACCGGGAAGACGTTCGAATCGCTGTAACACCTGATGTACTAGATTGAACCATTAAATTCCTTTTTTTATTATCAAAGAACCATTAAATTCAAAGGTAGCTAGGATTCCAGGTTCCACCATCCACGCGCCCTCTAACTACGAATATAATTAAGTAAAAAAAAAACTACAAATATAGTTATGCCTATTTTTTTTCTAGAGAAATTGGCTTATAATAAAATTAAAGGTAATTATATCATACATGCACCGGCAGTTAAAAATTTTAGTTTTATTAGTGTATTAAATTTAAGTTTTATAATTTTTATTTAAAATTTAAGATAATAAAAAAAACGTAACGCTAGTGACGATTTTATATAAAATAATAATTTGATGACTGAAAAAATAAAAATAATTTAGTGATTAACGGTGTGTAACACATTTGATTTTAAAAATATTCATTTACGTCTCTAAAGTTTAAAGAAAATGACATAAACGCTATTGAGATATATGTACCAAGTAGATTTCAAATACAAATACAACTATACCCTAATTGTTTATGAGAAAAAGTTTGATATACAGTTCGTGTAAACAAACGTTTACACGTAGAGTTTAGAATTTAGGGTATTAGGGTTAGGAATTTAAAATTTGTGTTTTATAAGGTAAAAACGCATGCTTGTATAAAATTAGTTTTACACAGTCTGTATATCAAAGTTTTACCCATTGTTTATCATGTATACTCTAAATTTTTATTCATTTTATTATTTTTAATTAGTAATAATAAAAATTGAAGATTTTATTTTCCACAAATGATTCTAAGTAAAAGTTTAAAAATTCAATCT
This sequence comes from Hibiscus mutabilis, assembly GCA_019671005.1. Lineage (NCBI taxonomy): Eukaryota > Viridiplantae > Streptophyta > Magnoliopsida > Malvales > Malvaceae > Hibiscus > Hibiscus mutabilis. Next base: position 46,639 of record JAGYYJ010002217.1, read on the forward strand.
TTTGTTTTCACAATTGTCTTAGATTTAGCGTTAGCAATTTAGTTTAAGGTTTAAAATTTAAAATTATGGTTAAAATTTAGAGTTTATAATTAGAATTGAGAGTTTAAAAGTTAAAATTTAAGTTTTAAGGAAGTATGTTAGGAAAAATTTTAAACTACAAATACTAAAATCTAACATTAGATCTTATATCGTAATTACGACCTCTAAATTTTAAAAACATAAATATAAATTTTTAAACGGTTAGTCGTAAATGAGAAGGGATCGTGAAACATTATTCTCCCGCATCTAAAAAGAATCATCAGCCTATATATCGAGTTCTAGACAGATAAAATGAGAAGGGAAACAACAACACTCTTACCATATCACTCTATAATCTTTGCACGTAGGATTGTCACTAAAACCACTTTGTTCTTTTCGGAGCTTACCTTTCACCTTGCTGGGTTTTTTTTTCCTATTTCAAAGCTGTGATTTTCCTTTTTCCACTTTTTTATCATATGGTGTCTGTTTTTAAAGAATCTATTGGTTGAGAAAGAGGCTCTCTAAAACTCCACAGTTCTTGCTTTGTTAGCTACCTTCTTCACCTCTTCCTCTCAGGGTTTTTTTCTTTCTTAAACTAAAGTTTCATTTCATGGTGTGGGTCGTCGTTGTTTTGAGCTCTGGTTGAGTAACTTCCTTTAAGGTATAATACAAAAACTCCCCATCTTCGTTTTTTATCCATTTGCATGGCTTTAACTTCTCTAACTTTATGTTTTCAGTTTGTTGCTGGTTCTTGGTCTTCAAAGTTATCCAGGAAAGGTGATCTATTTTGTTTAGTTTGATAAGTTCAATGGAGAGTGGTTGCTCGAAGAGTGTTGAACCATCACGCCCTCAACTTCTTGATCTGATTCCTCAAGAAAAAGAGTGGCATCATGTGAAGAGAGGAGATGGATCTTCAGAGGAGAAGAAGCTTGAACTCAGGCTTGGTCTTGGTCCCCCAGGTGAGGACAACTGGTACTTCCCTTCTTCAATGAAGAGAAATGGGTCAGTTTTGTCCAGTTCATGGGGCAAAAACCACCACCACCACCAACAGCAGCAGCAGCAGACAAAAGCTTCTTCATTTCTCCAGTTCCCATCAACAAATAGCTTGCCTGTTATGGCGAAGGAATCCTCGTAGCCCTGCTGCAATAGCACAGCGGGGGACTTGCAGGATGCTGAGAGAAAAGCATTTAAACCTCTTGCAAATACAGCTGTGCCTCTCAATTCTTCTCAGAAAAGGTACTCCACCTTTTTACATTTCTCTCTCTCTGTCTATCTGCATATCATTAAATTTATTTTTTTTCCTTTTGAAATCTTTTTTCTGACAGAGGATATTCACTGCAAGTCAGAAGTGTGTTTTTTTTACCTTACTTGATGTTTGTGTGGTCCATCATCCCATGCATGCTATTTTTTTTACTTGTTCTTGTTTCATTTCTTTATGTTTCTCATGTTAAACCTGAAAAATCTCCGTTTAATCTTTCATATGTTACTTTTTTTTTATGATTATGGACACCAGAACTGCACCTGGACCAGTTGTGGGTTGGCCTCCAATTCGTTCCATAAGGAAAAATCTTGCCACTAACAGTTCTTCAAAACTAGCTTCTGAACCACCAAGTCTGGACCCTCCTCACAAGGTGGCTAATGAAAAACCAGCAGCTGAACCTAATGGCAAAACCCTGCTTGTGAAAATCAACATGGATGGTGTTCCTATAGGAAGAAAAGTGGATCTCAAAGCCCATGATAGCTATGAAAAACTCTCAACTGCTGTGGATGAACTCTTCAGAGGCCTCCTTGCTGGTAAATTAATTTTCATATTGTTCAATATGGCAGTACGAACTTAGATAATCGATACAAAATACAAAATACAAAATACGTACGACTGATTACAATAGTGACATACAGTTCACATCAGTGTTGGTTTTCAACTGTTTAGGTGATGGAAGTGGGGGAGGGGGGATTTGCATATTTCAAGGGCCAAGATTTTGGACACATTTGCTTGTTCTTATTGCAATTAAGCCCCCTAGGCTATGCTAATGTGATCTTAATTGACAGATGTGGTTTTATCTCATACATTTGTCTTTTTCTTCAAACCCTGTAGCTCAAAGAGATTCCTCTGCTGGTGGAACAGTGAACAAGCAAGAGGGAGAGGGTAATATATTGGACAGAAGTGGAGAATATACACTTGTTTATGAGGATAACGAAGGGGACAGTATGCTTGTTGGGGATGTCCCATGGCAGTAAGCATCTTTCATCACTGTTGATCATGCAATTGGCCATATTATATTCCCAATATTAGTGACTGAGAATATAGTAGAATACCCTTTTTTCTGCATCTTTTGTCTTCTAGTTTTCCCCGGAAAAACAGCATTAGATTCCTTATATCCCAACCAAAATCATGCATGCTTTCTTTAATCTTGGCATATTCCTTTGCATTACCGAGATTCGACAAGAAACCGGTTTTGTTTGATCTTGGCATTTTGGTTTATTTAATACCATGTTGCAGTACTATCTGGTTTATGTATCCGGTTTGCAGCATGTTCGTGTCGACGGTGAAGAGGCTGCGCGCGTTGAAGAGCTCCGAGCTATCTGCACTTGGCCGTGAGTGCCGTGCCGATTTACTATTACAAAATACAAACGTTTTCTTTTTCCTTGGGTGATGAAATTGAACATTGGTGTATGTTGATTTACAGTTGGGAGCAACAAGCAAGGGAAGATGAAGACTTGAAGTAGAATCTGTTTGCCGCCATAAAAACGAGTTTTCTTCTGAAGATTCTCCATCAAAGTTGGAATTATGTTTACATTGTTTTGGCATTTTTTTACCCTATTCTGCAATGTCTTATAAGTCGTTTTACATGCAAGTTTTGATGTGTTTTTGGCGTTTGGTGCAAAACAATGCTTAATAGCACATATCTGTTGAGTTTGATATGTAAATTGTGTTTCCTATTATGAACTAGGGTGATAACGAGCCCGAGCTTAACAGGCTCGGCCTCGACTCGAAAATAGTATTACTGAATTTTAAATTTTTGGTTCGAGCTCGAATTAAACAGTTTGAGCTCGGTTCGAGTTCGATTTGTTATTTTTTTTTTCAAATTACAAAATAATATGTGAAAACCGGGAAAAATCACTCCTATATTATAATGAGATTTTTTCCAAATATATCGCACTGCCCAGATTATTTCTAAGAATATTGTAGTTTGAACGGTGCCCAGATTATTTCTAAGACAATGCAAGTGAAGTTGGATTCAAATGAGATAGACTTTAGGGCATTTTTTTTCCTCAAAGTCGAATTCAGGTGAGCAAGCCTTTGGGCATTTTTTTTACATTCGAGTTTATCAAAATTCGAATTCACCTGCACCGTTCAAACCACAATATTCCTGAAAATAATCTACTGATCAAACCACAATATTCCTGAAAATAATCTGGTCAGTACAATATATTGAGAAAAAAAACCCAACCCTATTATTTTGAGTAATTTTTTCGTGAAAATCTATTTGGAAAAAATATAATATTTATTTTTGAAGTCTGCAAATAATCATAATATATTTTTTAAATTATACAAATTCACAAGGAGAAAGGGATTTCATCATGATAATAAGTTAACAACATTGAAACATATATACACTATATATAATATTATATATATAATTATTTTAAGCTTGTTCATGAACTTTTTCGAGTCGAGTTTATATCAGCTCGGCTTGTTAAGATCTCAAATTAAATACAAATTCAAATTAAACTTTAACTGAGTTATAACCGAGTTAAGCCCGAGTAATATGTGAGCTGGTCAGACTCATTATTACTCTTATTATGAACTCATCTCAAGTGGTCAAAAACCCAAATTTGTTCTTAGAAAGTTCAATTAATTGGCAATTACCATTAAAGAGGAAGACAATAACAAGTTTGCTCCTGTTGTACAAATAGGCTCTCAAACTTTCGTGTGAACTATCTCTAACCTTCATTACCAGATCTTGTATATAGAGATGATCAAAATTTAGACTGAAAAAAAATCAAGTTTTATAAACTCGATTTTAAAAAAATTCAAATAAAATTTTATGGGAACTATCTCTAGCCTTCATTAGCAGGTCTTGTACATAGGGATGATTAAACTTACTTGAAAAAGAATTAATTTTATAAATTCGATTTTAAAAGAATTCAAATAAAGTTTGAACGATAGAATACAACTTGAATAATTATGTAGCTTCAATTTCGTTTTTGTAAATAAATTTTGTTTTTGAAATAATTTAGTCTCCCAACTTTATATTTTATTTAATTTAGTTATATGACTGCAATGAAGCAAATTCTTTATTTCCATTAATTCTTTAACTCCTTTATAAACTTATTAATATTTTCCTCAAAATCCTTTCTTTTTTAAAAAAGATAATATTCTATTTAATTTATTAAATAACATTATAACTCTTACTCACACCTCTAAAAAATATAAAAAATATATATGTTTATATTCTATCTGGTTATAAAAGTCGTTTAAATTAAAATTAATCAGTACCGTAACATTAAATATATTTACAATTAAATTAGAATAAAAATTCAAACGACTTGGATAGACTCAAATTTTATACATTTGATTTTAAAAAAATCAAATACTAAAATAGAACTCAACTTAATTAACTCTAAATTTTTTAACTCGATAAAATACTCGCCACTATAAACAAGAAGATCATGTATGATGAAAATTGAAGAATGATGGGTTGTAAAGTTGAAACCACGACCTTTTTATGCATGATTCCATTGAAGCTTCACGGGAACCGAGGAATAGTGCCCCAAAATTGAAGTTGTCGTATTGGGTTTGGGTTAAGGAGAAAGTGGGGGAAATTTTGCCCTTTTTTGGTTCAAAGTGACAAACGAGACACCCCCACAAGTAAATCCTACACCCTTTTAGGCCCCATGGGAGGGCATTTGATTATTGACCATTGATTCACCACAACACTTGTCAAGCAACACATGATTAGAATAATTTGGAGTCTAGGGTCGGTGCCAAGCTGAATGAATCTTTGAGGGGCACTCTAAATTTTAGCTTTTTAAACCTAAAAAAGAGCCAAAAAAGAGGGTTTGGGGGTGAGGGTTGAAGGGTCATCATCGTTGAGAGCTGCCTAACTTTGGGTCCTAATATAAACACTATAGTCTTTATGTTTGCTTTCCACATTCCTAGACCATATGCATCTCAGTATAAATTTATTTTTTTGATAATACAATTTTTTAGGACATTTTTCTGGTATGGGTCGGATTTGGAGATGGACTTAGGTGTTTTTGGATTCCTATAGGATAAAGGTAAACAAAAAAAAAACGTCAAAGCTTGTACTTCGGAACACTTTTCCACGCGGAAATTAAATAAATATTTTATTTTTGAAAATTATTTAGAAAAACAATCCCATCAAAGATTATGTAGAAAAAATAGGCATCTTTTAGCACACGTTAGATAAAACTCGTTTTAAGCTAAACGTGAGTTTCGTGTTGATTAGACAGATAAGAAAGAAAAAAAATAATTTATTAATTTTTTTACACAGAAATTGTTTTTTGGCTAAATGCGAATTCCGTGTTAAGTGGATAGGTAAGAAAAAAATTTAATTTATCAATTTTTTTTATACAAAAGTCATTTTTTGCTAAATGTAAATTGGACCTAAGTGCACTGGAAGGAGATTTTTTACATAATTTCTAGGGTTATTTTTTCTAAATAATTTCCGAAATGAGAATATTCATTTAATTGAACCGTTTTCTACGCTTTGGAAATTCAAATTAAATACGATATTTATATTGGTAAGTGAAAAGTATAATTATACAATTTGATCTTAGTTGAAATTGAATTAATATGGCAGCACCATGTAAAATATATGAAAATAATTGAAACATGTGACGTCATAAAAATTATATGTACTAGGGGTGTAAAAGAAATTCGAATGATTCGAAATTTTAGATATCCGATCAATTTTTTATTTTTCGAATAATTCGGATCTGATATAGATAGTTATTTTACATTCAGATTGAATATATGATTATCCAAAATTCAAAATTCAATTTTTTTTTATAGATATGAATCTTGTTATATTCGATATTTTTATAAAAAAATGAAATTTTCGTTGATACAAATCTTGTTATATTCAATAATTTATTAATTGTTATATTCTAAAAACTAAAATTTTTATAGATAAAACCGTCAAATAAAAATATATTTAAACTAAATCATAAATTTAAATATTTGAATACTCGATTTTTCAGATCAAATACGGAATGTTAAATTACCATATGCCTTTTGGGCCTAAAATACTACATAAAATCCGAATACGATATTTGGCATGCTTAATTCTATCTGACATCTAAATAGTTACAATATCTAAAAGGAATTAATCCATCTTAAGCTTGGGTTAGCCATATGCCTTTTGGGCCTAAAATCTGTCATAATTACAGCTCCGAATTCGCATGAGCTAAGTCTAATTAATAGTCGAAACGGTTTTTTTATTTTATTTTTTATATCCGGGTATAATTCATAACTTTATGACTGTTCTTTTTAATAATATCGTTTTTAAGATCTAAATTTGAATTTTTTAATTAAAAGTTGACGTATCATATCATTATATTAAACATTTATTGGTTAATTAAAACAATCTTTGTTGTAATAAGTTGTTTCTCTCGCATGTACATGCAATTCATAATCTTCTATTCTTCTCCTTTGCGATCAACACACATTTTTACATTTTGCAAATAGAGTTGTTCGAATTTGGATTTACTGAAATAAATATCATCCTCTTTCTCACTGGGATCTCTCGTTGTGTTCAGTCGTCGAGTTTTTATCTAAACATTTGAAAGAACGAAAAAAATGCCCAATTACTTGTGAAAATTGATCAACCCATTAGTGTCGAAATTGGAACGAGTGAGAGTTATCGAGGATTGGTTTCACAATTTTCCCTCTCATATTCCCGTTCTCCAACTGTTTGTCTTTAAGCTGAGGGTTTTAGGGTTTCCGGTGGTGAGATCCTCAAAGCCATTGAAATTTATCCGCTTGGGATTTGTTTCACTTTCACCTCAACACCGACACTCCAATGGTTTTATATTAAAAGATTTTTTTATAATCATCGACATTCAATTCATTGATCGACCTATATTAAATCCTAAAAAATTATATATAAAAATAAAATATATAGATACAAAATTTACTCATGCTTGTTCATTACCTATCCATTTGTTAATTCTTGTAGAATTACAACTAATTAGAGGATAAACACTCAATTTGATTCTTATCATTTGTAATTAAAAACTGTCCGGAAATATCAATAGTGTTTAACTAGTTTAAACAAAATAACAAATCGATATTAAACTCAGGAATCTTCAGGCCTAAAATTAAATAAAATGAGAAAATAAAAACAAACACAAACACAATACAACGGAATACTATCAAAAGATCCCATCAAATATTAGAAATACATGATAAAAAGAAGCCAAATAAATCCCACAAATTCTTTTTTTTTCTTGATAATTTAATAATAAATCAAGATAATAAAATAGGGGAAAAAATACACACATGTTAGAACATGTAAGCTTACAACAGTTGTTACCTTTATATTTCTTTCTTCTCCCTGCCTGGCTTCACCCTGCGTGCCATTTACATACGCAAGCCGTATAGTTTGAGAAACTATAAGACATAAACGGGGCCGTATTTTTCACCGTATGCTCCGCTGAACCCGGCATCGGTGTCACCAACGACGGTGGGGATTTGCAGGAAGAAAAGCTTGATGCGTTCCCATTGGAAGGATGAAAGCTTTCCAGGCTTTGCGTTTTGTTTTATATTTGTGAGTTTATCCCATATCTTTTGTATGATTTTCTCTTCTTTATATATAACATGGTACTGTTAATATTTCGTAATGGTGGGGTTTTAGGAAGTTAGGTTTTTTCTTATTAGGTAAAAATTACCCACAAGAATGGCCTTGGACAATGATCTCCTGATTGAAACTTAATTATTATTAGAGGAAGAAAGTAAAAGAATCTTTAACATATAAGATCAAGAGTTCGAATCATGATATTAAGAAATGACTAAACTGGGTTGGAGGATCGTCCATATAATAGGTATTTACGGTACTCAATTCAAATTAACTTGTCAAAGGGTTGAAACCAATGATTATACCAAAAAATACTAATAATGACTAAAAATATAACATGCAAAAGCTATATAATATATGGAGCATTCTCTGTAAATTTTTACACAAGTCTATATATTTACTCTTTAAAAAATAAAATCTAAAACTCTAACCCTAACCTGTAAACATTGAAATCTAACCATAAACACTAAATTTCAAAACTATATAAATTAAACCCCTAAACCATAAATTCTAAACACTATAAATTAAACCCCTAAACTAAATCTATGATCCCTAAAATAAAAATAAATGTGTAGTACCTATTGAATCATTATCCATAATATATGTGTTAAATTGAGAACAAAATTAGCTAACTCTATATTGATAATATTTTATTAATTCTAATTTCAATTGTATTAGGTTTGAGTATAATTATAACATAGTCATGGAGTATGGAGTTGGAAGTAGAAAATAAAAAGTTTCAAACCTCCAATAATATGAAGTGGTGAGTGGAGAGGACAGGGAATTGTTTGAGGGAATTCAACATGGATATTCATTAGCCTTTCGGACTCCAACATACAAAAACAAAACAAAACATATGGAAGGGAGAAGGCAAGTCAAGGCAAATGGGCAGCCTCCACTCTACACTTTGGTCAAAATATAATCAACATGTCATGCCTCTTTCCTCTTGTATTCTTCTTTTCTACCTTCATTTATATTTTATAATATATATTTTTTATTTTTATAAATGGACTTGGTATGTACGAGATCGACAAAATAATTCACTCATTTATAACTATTTTAACTTTATATTTTTCGAAACTCAACGGGCGTTTTTAATGAAAAAGATAATATTTGTCTTAAGAGATTTAAATTCGAACAACTTTATCTGAAATATGCGTGCATGATCAAATGGTTAAAAAAGATTACGAACAAAAACTACCTTATAATCACCTTAAGACTATTAAATTTTTTTACATTTTCCGGTGTGTTTCGAGGTTTGATTTTCTTCAATTTCTCTACAAAAAGGCATTTCTTCTCCATTTCAAGGTTAAATTTGAGACTACATCTTAAGTTTAGATATGAATGTACATTTGATTGGTTCAATTTTTATATATCGATGATTCAATAAACTGATTAAACCATCAAAATCGAATTAACCAAGTTATTTTTATCGTTAAAATTGATATAACCAAGTTTATTTTCCACCGATTTTTCTAACTTTTCGAAAATTATTTATAAAATACAAAATATTATTTTAAAATTAATCATTTATATACAATTAATTAAGTAATTAAATTGAGCTATTTTGTATTTGGTTTTTGTTTTCATATCCAGATTACATGTAATTGTAAAACTTGAAGTATATAAGATATTATCCTTTAAAACAATTCACCGTATAACATATTCCCAAGATCCAACAGACTTCTATATTCAACAAACTTCTATACTCTGCAAAATGGATGGGAAAAAAGAAAATAATTTTTTTGTTGTCTTTCCTATTTTTGAAGCTCTACTTTAACTAATTTAAACTGATCCGCGTCGTACATATAATTTTGATGTATAACTTTACTTTGACTAATTTGAATTAATCCGCGTCGTATATATAATTTATGATTTTGATAGGTAAGCCTTCTAGTAAGAATTTCCTGCATATACAAGACCTTAAATTCAAGATTTGTTTAAGCGATATAAAGCTGTTTACTATTTAAATCAACCGTTATAATTTTTGTTGTTGTATTGGAAGGATAGTGGAGCAACTGAGCAAGTATCATCCATTTCAACGAAATAAAAACATAGAACTTCACAAAAACACGAGCCCATCTTCACAGTTGACTCTAAAATGATTTATAAGGTCCTATGATTATAAACCATAGGCTAAAGGCTTGCCTAAGTGATGTGGGATAGTTCTTTTGAGGCATATCTTTATTTTCCAACAATTCATCACATATTTCAAAGGAGCCCCCAAAAAAATTATATTTCAAATTTCATGATACAACTTTCCGAACAATAAATCTATATGCAGCACCATGTTTCAACATAACTAATGGACATGAAATCAAGAAAATTATGAACATGAAATCAAGAAAATGTTTTAAGCTAAGCAGACGGACCAAAGACTTGAAGAAATAAAAAAGTGGTGAGAATATTTTGTTTCAAGATGATATGATTCAAAGGTTGCTTCTTATTCTAGATTTGTCGGACGGACCACTACAAGACACAGCGGTGTCGCTGTCTCTCACTAAAGTCTCCTCCACTTGAACTACATATAATTTTATTACATGAATGTTTTGAGCTGAATTTTCAACCATGTCCATGAAAATTGAGCAGCTGACACTTTCATAATTGAGTTTAGAACCTTCTAATTTCACTTTCTTTTTGTTTCAACTAACTCGATTTAGCTCGACACTATAATATAAGATGTATTAGTTTATTTTGAGGAAAAAAATTAGTATTAATGTTTAATCGTGCTATTAGGTTGAATCGAGAATTAATATACCATTTAATCAGAAACCATTAAAATCAACTTAGAATCAGTCAAATATCAGAAAATATATTTGAAATATAATTGTATGATTAATGTATGTCGATCATACAAAAGATAATATTTGAATACAAGCCTCAATAAAATACTTCCCTAAACTTATATCGGAGGAAAAAGAGTGCAACGTATATAAGTTATTTGATACATATCAATATGATGAAACCTAAAACGAGCAAAACGAAATCACAAATTACAATGAAATGAAAGAAATTAAGTCTTCCTTTTTCAAAATACCCTTCTTAGCCAGGCTATCTGCCAAAGAATTGCTTTCTCTAGGAGCAAAATGAATACTTTATTCAAACTCTTTGCTTATTTCAAAACATGACGACAAGATCAGCTTGAATATATTAGGAGCAGATTGAGGTTGCGAAATCCAATCTACAGCTAATTTGCTATCACTCTCAAAAGAAACTCTGGCCTTATTACACCACGGTGTTAAGCTAAACAGACGTAATCCTTTTTTGATAATAAGAATCTCTGCGGTCGACGCATCTGTTCTGCCAACACTTTTTAAAAAACAGATCAATGTTGAATTTTTAAGATCCTACATCGGGGGGACACCATAGGCTTTTCATTATCTTAGGCTTATCACGTCGTAAGCTAATGAGAGAGCTTGGACAATGAATAATGTCAGAAATGGATAAGTTCTCATGCACCACCAGCAGAGCCTCAAAACTCACAAATCAACCTTTGCAGCTTTAAAGACTACTGTATTTCTATATAACCAGGTTGACCAAATGAAGCTAAAAATGCTCAAGATCCATACCTCATCATTTAGCTTGGCTTTGGGATTCGATGTCCATTGGTGAAACATATCTCTCAAATTTGCAGGAATTACAAAGCTTATCTTCCACAAACTCTACCACTTTTGCCAAAGGCTCCAAGTAAATGAGCACTGGCAGAACAAATGTGATATGGTTTCCAGCTCCTTTGAACAAAAAAGGACATAAAGCCGATATTTGATCCTTAACACCCCTCTTCATCGATTCAAATCTGGTTGGAATTCTTCCTATTAATGCTTTCCATACAAAAGCTTCAACGTTACCACACGAACTTCCAAACGGGATCGATTGCATGAGTAGCATTTGATGAGACATTGCAAAATGATTTTATGCTGAACATGCCATTAGAATCTGCTGACCATCGGATGCTATCTGGGATGTCATGTTTAATTTTGCAACGGACCCAAGGGAAGGCCAAGATATAAGCTGGGGAATCGATCACTTTTACAGTGCAGAATTTTTAAGAGTCATCTACATTTATATCATAGAGCTTAGATTTGTTGAGATTTAGTTTAAGACCAGAAACGATCTCAAAATTCGAACCACGTTCCTTATTTGGTTTTCACCTGCTCCGCTGAATATAATCAAATCATCGGCAAATTGTATCTAAGAAATTTCGAGAGATCCATTGCCAATCTTAAAACCAGAGAATAAGCCTTCCGCAACAGCCTTGTAGATCAATGAGCTTAATGCTTCCGCAACTATGTAGAATACATTAGTGGGAGATTCGTTGTCCAACACCGATAACCATCTGCTTCAAGACAAACAGAAGAAAGTCTCACTCAACGGAATCGTATGCTTTTCGAAAATCAACTTTAAAAACAATACCGGACAAACCCCTCCTTCTAGTATAATCAATGATCTCATTGGATATGAGTGAGCAATCTAAAATTTGCAAACTGCGAATCTCCAATGATATCATTAGATACTCGGCTAAGACGCAGTGCAAGCACCTTCGCGAGTAGCTTGTAGATGGAGCCTACAAGGCTAATAGGTCGAAAATCCTCCAAACAGCTCAGATTTACCATCTTTGAGATTAAAACTATAAAAGATAGGATAATGAAACAACGATATGGTCATTAATACCGACCATATCCTCGTTTGGCCACAAATATATTTGAAAATCGATTCTCCTTTAATGAAACGTTTTGTATATGTTGAAATATCAGCATCTTTAGCCTTGAATTTTGGGGTACTTCACCCGTTAACCTATTAATAATTATCGATCAATAGTCATCAACTTTAAGTCTAGCATAATATACAGCCACACATATAAAATGAAAACGGATTACAAAGCTCCCGCCAACTGAAACCAAAATTAATTAAAACATGTCCGGCAACCAATTAGACACGAATGACTAGAGAATCACTTGTCCTATACATACTTGATAATCAAATATATACTCAAACACGTGTTCAATAATCGAATACATAACCGAAAACCAATCACGTGGAAGATAAATAAATCAAATTATGTGCGAGCCGCATGCATTACAAAGAATAAGAGTTGGCAATTATTTTCATGGCGCAGCATTAGCCACTTTTAAACCACCGGAAGGAAACAAAAATGGTGAACGAAAATTTCCCAAGAATTTCTTAAAAATAACTTTTGAAAAAGAAAAAATAAATTGCAGAACCAGTTCTTAGTCATCCCTTCCGAGATACTGCGAATGGGAAGCGGCAAGAATAGCAGCTCCGATGCCAGAACCATCACTTGCAAGCTCAAGTGCAATGGTTCCAGATACCTCTTCTCCGAGCAATTCGTTTAGGCAGCTCTCCAAGGACTTGCGGTATTCCGTATAGTGTTCGTAGAGTCCGCCATCCATACCTATTACAGTCCTTTGGTGTTTCTCCCCTTCCTTGATCGTATCCCTTCCCATTTTCCTCAGAATACTTAGTATACCGGCAGCCGAAAGACGTGCCCCGCGTGTCGCAACAATGTTGCAAATCTGGACAATTATTATTCTCATCTTCAGGGAGGTATTTGATATCTGCAATACAAAAGATATAAAAAAGGCTTAAAATACACACACAACACAAAGTTTGCTAATAGCCTAATACTACACACTTCGATAACCATGTTTCGATGATCATGAATAAGATTCAAACAATTTTCGTAAGATTAAAAGTACACCTCGAAAATTTCTTTGAAGCGAATGGCTACCACTTTGAGGTCATGGGAAGTGTCTTGATGCATGGCAGAAACGGCAGGTGTACTGCAAGTTAACAGGGCTCGAATATTATAACTGTGCAAATCTCGAACTCAATACAAAATTGCACCTTTCAGTAAAGAAAAGGCAATAATATCTGATAAAATTTTCAAAATTTGTGTTCGTTTTCATGCCATGGATGGGATACGAGGCTACTATAGTGAAACATTTCTTTACCACTTCCGGAAACAGAAGGAAACAACTGGTGGCCGTAACTGAATTTTTTGATCAAAATTTGCATCTGATGAAACAAATCCTTAAACAGCCTAAAGGAATTACCCCAATATGAATGGCACTTTAAGTTTCGGTGGAATGGTGTCACCGAAAAATGCAGCTTCCTGAGCCAGCCAACATAGGACCCTGCGGACGATTTCTCCCAAATACATACCAGACATTACCTTCTCATAAATCTGTGGCAAATCAAAGGAATATAAGGTGAACTAATAATGTTAAACCGAAGGGAAAAGCTAAACCAACCAGAAAAGCACGGAATTATGAACTTACCTGATCACCAGGATTTAAACTCTCAGCATCCAATTCAAGATCATATTCGGATAATGGCAGATGTGCCGACTTAAAGTTACCCCACTCCATATTAATGACCTTCAGAGAAATACGAATACCGACTTTAGTTTTCATCCTACACCTAAATAAACAGTCACGAACTTATATGGACATCAAGACAGAAAGAAACATATTGAAGCCGTAGAAGGTTATGTAATAGCAATTAAAGAACAGCTAACCATCTCTCCAGATATGGGTAGCGGACCATGCCACTTCGGTATCGCATTTGCACGTTCAACATATGCTGCATTTGATCCAGTACCAAGGATCACAGCAGCAACAACATCATCATTGACAAACCGACCTCCAGCTAGTGTGCCAACAGTATCATTGACCTGGTAGGGTAACGATAATGAAAATGGTTCCATCTCAATTTCAAGTATACAACGGTACATAACATAAACATACCAAAGCTGAAACGCGCATGTCAAGGCCGTGTCTTTCCATGGCTTTGGTCAATTCTGCAACCACATCTTGGCTAACCTATCAATTCGGCACTCAATAACAGTAAAGTGCATTGAGGTGGTACATGTGAATTAGTTTAAAAATCGAACACTTCTAAGCTTCCCGAAACAAGAACTCATAACAAGCATGAAAAGAGGAAGTGAGCAATTAGAACTGACTGCATCGTTTATGGAGAAGCCTTTTGTCCACTTAAGAAGTGTGCCAGAAACAATGGATGTTTGCATCACAGGGAATGAGAAGGTAAAACCAAGCTCCCTCTGCCTACCGGGAGTCGGTTCAAAATCCGGGCCTTCTTGAGCTACGAATTTCGCAAGTTCAGCTACAATGAAATCAAATAATGCCTGAAATCAACAAGATCACCTATCAGACATTAGTGTCCTCCTTATCATGACTCAACAAGATTCCCATCGTTCATCTAAAAGCAGAAGCACTTACAGCTGAAGTCCCTGTCATCAAACTCGGAGGAATCGCAACCTCCACAAACTGTTGATTGACGATGCCACGACCCCTCCCTCCGAATTGCATTCGTAACACACGGAAATTAGTTCCACCAAGGTCCAATGCATAAAACAATCCCTTCTCCCTCCTAATTTAGGAACAGAAAAATGCATTACAATCTCAACCAAAGTCCCTATTGGACAGTGGACATAATCCTATAATAATATTGTATCAACATATCAGTATGATAATCGAATAACCGATTCGAAAATGTCCATGAACATGATCCTACAATCTCCAACTACAGATTAACGATTCAAAATCTATAGAATCCACACATAAACATAAGCAATACATGAATGGACATTGATCTTTAATCCATAGAATCCAAAGGTATTCATGTTTTACAAACGAAGGGAAGGAATTGAAATACCCCGTCGGCAAGCTGTCGACATAGCTGACGAGCATTTTGAGTTTGCTGCCGCCTTCGGAGGCGAGGCCGGCATGCATCTCGACGATCATGGCATCCGACACTTGCCTCAGCCTCGAAACCGGCGTGGCGCATTTTTCTTCAAAATCTTTCACTATCTCCATTACTTTCACCCATGTCCCCGGCTTCTTCATTCTCCGATGGATCACCATGGCCGCGGCGGCTGCCACTGCCATCCCGCATGCCACCGCGATTCCAACTGCAACTTTACCCATTTTCCCACCTCGAAAAAATTGTTTATAATCCAAAAAACAGGAAAAAGAAACGATCTTGGAAAACCCAAGGAGGCTTCTTTCTGTGAGTTAATAACCAAATCAGTGAATGCAGATTAGAGTTTGGTGGCGATGGAAATATAAAACAAATAAAAAGTAGAGAAAAAGCAAAGATTTTGGTTTCCAATCACAGCAATGGTGGGATCATTGAGGTGAAGACATTCTTCTTGCTTTTTAACTTCAATAACAGAATGAGATCAAATGGTTTTGGAAGATCCAAAAGCAGCACAAAAACACACTAAAAAAAAAAGCAAATTAGCAATGAAAATGTAGCAAATTCACACGTGTCCGGAAAAAAACATGGTGAAGTTCGATGTTTACTTTATATCTTCGTCTCAAGTAAGATTTGGCGGGTCTCATCTCAATGTATTAGATATGTCATTGCTTTGGGACTTTGTGATTTTATTTTTTTGAACAATTTTTATTTTAGGGAAAGGAACTAGAACCCGGGAAATGATTGTATGTCAATATGAGTTTTTAATCACTTTCTTTAAGTTGTGTTGACAATTTAAAGAATATTTAAATTCAAAGTCTCGCCCTCCAAACCAATCGAATTGGTCCAAATGATAAGTAACTTGATATCACTTAAACATGTCTAGAGTTTAAATTATTTTGCGTTCGAAAAATTTCTGCTGGAAGACTTACTTGCCAAATTCAAGTATACGATACCGATCGGTCAAAGTTAATAAGGATAAAGCCATGAAAATAAAATTCTATTATCAATGAATCCTATGTTGCTTTTTTGTTTTAATTAGTTATAGTTTGAGTTCATTTATTTACTGGATTAGTTATATAATTTGATATTTATAGTAATTGATTTTAATTGTAATTGATACTCTATTAATTCAAATCTATAATTTTAAAAGAGAAAAAAAAACATTTAAGAGCTTAAATCTATTATCAATTTTAAAGTTAAAGTTTATAAAAATTAGATGTTATAAGTTTCCTTTGATGAGATTCATTTTGTAATAAAAAAATATGTGTTTGAATTTGGGGCATGGTTTTTATATTGATTATTTATATTTGAGTTCGTGTTTAAACTATAATTGAGAATTTCAAATTAATTAAAATTAAAAGCATGTATTTAGTTTTTTAAATAAAACAGATTTACAAGCTACTCGATCCAAGTATTATGATATTGAATTTAGTTTGTCACATAATTTTAATCGATCAAACTCACCTCAATAATAAACAAAATCCCCGATAAATATTAATTTAAAGAATATGAGTATTTAAATTCAAGTCTTGCCTTTCATGAATCATATGTTTGATTTTTTCTAAATATTTTGAGTTCATTTATTTATTGAATTAATTATATAATTTAAACAGGGCTTGATTCTAGTAGTAATTTATTTATAATTAAAAACATATCAGTTTTAAGGCTAGATTTTGATAAAAACAATTGTTTTAAATTTCTTTGATAAGATTCATTTTTCTAATAAAAATATGAGTTTTGAATTTCTTGCATGATTTTTATATTGATTATTTATATTTGAGTTCTAGTTTAAACTAGAATGGATAATTCGAAATTATCTAAAATTAGAAACATGTATTTAGTTTTTTTTTTTTCTAAAAAATAATTAGATTTACAAACTACTCAATCCAAGTATTAGAATATTAAACTTAGGGGTAAAGTTTACAAATAGTAACTGAACTTTATTAAAAAAATAAAACGCTAATCAAACTTTTAAATGTTACAAAATGACAATTGAATTTTATGTTTTTGTAATCAGTCATTTTTACCTGTAAATACATATTAGTATTGCATGTATACTTATTATATTATATGTTTATTATTTGCATGAGTATTACTAGTATATATAAGGTGTGGTGTGTGTATATTATAAGCTATGTATGTATACGTATTAATGGTGTATGTGTGTTGCGTATGTATCTATAGAGTACGAGCGTATTTGTTTAATGTGTGTAGATGTTATGTTAGTATGTTACATTAATGTTTGCATGTGTATTCGTATGTTACACTTATATGGGTGTGCACGTGTACGTATATATGTAACGTCGTATTATTATTATTATTATTCTTATTATTATTATTATTATTGTTATTATTATTATTATTGGACTAATGTAAAATAAAATCTAAAATATAAAACCCAAATATTATAATAACAGTCCAAGTCCATATTATTACAAAATATATATGTAATTTACAAGGCCCATTTTTGGCCAGCCCAATCCCATCTAATTAACCCTAAAACCCTATATGATATCTAATATCATATTATTATTTTTTTTGCAGCAGTTGAAGGAGGGCCATTGGATCAAATCCAGATCCAACGGCCACGATCAGCCTTGGGAGAGCTGTCCAGTGCGCGTGAAACGTACTTCCGGGCCAAATG
Organism: Hibiscus mutabilis; assembly: GCA_019671005.1. NCBI lineage: Eukaryota > Viridiplantae > Streptophyta > Magnoliopsida > Malvales > Malvaceae > Hibiscus > Hibiscus mutabilis. The sequence goes on from JAGYYJ010002217.1 coordinate 64,864, forward strand.
GCACAAATTGCGTGTAACCTTTCAAACACCTTTCAAAGAATACTAATCAACCCCACGGAATAAATATTTTATATCCGAAAAATTCATAAACACCTTTCAAACACCTTTCCAAAACCCCTCGTTTTTATTTAGCGATAAAGAAAGAAGACATCGCTACAGTTTTATAACAAAATAGTTACTCGGGTGTTAAGTACTTAACGTGTCTATTATAAAACTTTGTATAATAGCATATTTAATCTTCTATATTTACACATTCAATCAATTTAGTCATAATTCGAAAAAATTCACTAAATTTAACCTCATTATTTACACATTTTTTCAATTTGATCCTTAAAGCAAAATTCCAAAGTTGTTCTACTTAGGCAAGAATCGAATTTGCTGAAACCCTAGGTCTGTATCAAATCTGTGAATAAATTTATCTTACTTTGTTTTGTAGATTTCTTTGAATTTTTAGTTAGTTGTTTTGATTCGATGAACTTTGATTATGCTTTTAGTATTAGATTAATTGTTTTTATTGGAATTTTTTCTTCTATATCATCTAATAGTTTTGATTTCTGTAGTAAGGTATTGTTTTTTTGGCTGATTTGTTTTAGTTCTTTTGAGGGGAAAAGGGCCTTTGTAATGAGGAGTTAATTCGATTCTGTATTGGGTTTTTTTACAGGTTAAAACTACCCTACAACCAACTACCTTTCATGCATTTTGATCCCTTGTTAGTTTACACTGATTTTTGGTTAGCTTTCGAGTGCATCTACTAGTTAAGTTTCATGCCTAATTGGAAGAATATGCTACCTAATTGGAAGAAGCTCCGCAATAGAAAAGAATATGATAAAGAAAATTTTCCTGGAATGTAGTGGGATAACTTTGTAATTTGCGTCAAGGACCAAATTGAAAGAATGTGTAAATAACGAGTGTTAAATTTAGTGATTTTTTTAATTAAGACTAAATTGATTGAATGTGTAAATATAGAATATTAGATACGCTATTATACAAAGTTTTATAATAGTTGCATTAAGTACTTAACGGCCGAGTTACCATTTTGTTATAAAATATAAAGTATAATTGTCACTTTATAGCACTTGAAAGTTTAGTTACCGTTTTATTTTTTTTTAAATATAATATTAATAAAAACATTCTAAATATTAAAGTACTTAAATATATGTAAAACTATTTAAATATTAAATTAATATAAAATAAAATATTAATAAATTTACAGCCCAAACAATTAGCTATTTAATTAAAAAATATGATATAAATGATCCAAACGAAAAAAACTCATTATTTTAAAAGTAATATTGTTCAATTTGATGGGAATTAACAAATATTTCAAAAAAAAAAAAAGAATCACGTTCCCACCATTTTTATAAAAAAAATGTTAATATTGATAATAATCTTTTTCATCCTATCGAGAATCACTTCGAACCAAACATTGAAAAAAGAATCCAATAAAAAAAATTACCTTTGATAATAATTTTTTTTTTCAGACCAAGCGGCCCTTAAAATAGTCTAAACAAAGTAGTCTACCAAATAGAGCCAAATTATTAGATAAGCCTTATATTTTACTAAGATTTTTTTTTTTGTTCTAATATTTTACTAAGCCTTTTTAACTTTTTAATTTATACTCAAATGAATCTGTAACCTATAATTTTAATTTTGTTTATCATAATAAGGCATAGAAATAAAAAGCTAATTACTTTGCCTAATACCCAATTAACATTTAATACGTGGCCCTGGTTCTAGAATATTGCTGGAGGTAGCTAAAACGTGGATCTCCATTATTGTACCGTTGCACAACGGCTGTCTCTTCCAACGGTTTAAAAATACTGTGGATTTTAAATTTTCAAAATACATCTGCTACCAACGGTCACCAGGTTTAAATTGTGTGTTTTCTTTCTCCCTGATACAAGCAAAACAAACTCCTGAAGAAAAAAGAACCATTTCCGATCAAAACTCAAAGAGTAAAAGAAAAGATGAAAGGGTCTGAGAAAAAATCCTCTTTTTCGTCTCCTCCTATCAAATATGGTAAGCTTTTCTTCCTTTTTTGTCTCTTAGTTTTTATCTGAATATTTGGGTTTTTGTTTTAATTTTGTTTAGTTCTGGATTTTTCATATGTTCAGATGAGAATTTGCAAACACAGAAGAAACAAACTGTGAAGACTTTCATGTCCCCCACTGTTTGTGCAGCTTCAAAGGATAATTTTCCCGGAAAGAAAGTCTTGGGTGAAAGAAATGAATCTCCGGGATCGAATTCCACCATTACCCATTTCTCCGAATCCCCGAGTTTTGATTCGAAGTCGTCGCCGAAGATCATTTCAAAAGCTTCCCGGAAGAATTCCCCAAATCTTGATCCCAAAGTCACTTCCAAAGATCATTATGACCCATTGAAGAATTACCTTTCGCCGAGGCCTAAATTCCTGAGGTACAACCCCGACAGGCAAAAAGAGATCCTTTTACGCCTTGAAATGGAAGAAAAAGAAGGGGATGATTCCACTTCTGAATCTGATGAAGCTGACAATTCTTCTTTGGCTTCTTCTTCTTCACAAGAAGATGAAGAATCCGGAGACGAAAGCGAGAGTCTTTCGGAGGAAGAAGATGAAGAATTCGACACCGAAAGAGAAGAAGAGATCGAGGAGGAAACAACCGGGAGTTTCAGAGGAGTGCTGAAGTATTTACTCCTGTCGGTTGTGTTATTACTAAGTACACAGTATATTTCCTCCATGAATTCCCCAGTCTCTGCTCCAGCATTTGAGGGTCCTGCACTTTGTTTTCAAAATCATTCGCTTCGATTGGCTGATGGTTTTGAGATTGGGTACAAGTTCTTGGATGGAAAGCAAGGGCAATTGGGTTTATTGAGCTTTACCCAAACTATGGCAGATGAGGTAATTGAAGTAGAAATGACAGAAAATGCTAACATGGGACATATAGTTGAACCTGAAGAGACGGTTGAAGAAGAGTCGATTACGATGGGAGAAGCTTATGAAGACGAGATGGAAGAAACCGAGGGACAAAATGAAGTAGAGAAGGCCGGAGAATTAAAGGAAGATGGAGAAGGTGAAAATGTAATTGAAGATGAATCGGTGAAAATCAAGTTGCAGGAGATTGAAGAAACTGAGGAGCAGATGGAAGAAACCCGAGATGTAATTGAAGAAGAAATGGTTGAGGACATTGAACAGCAGGAGCCACAAACTGATGAAGAGATTGAATTATTACAAGCTGATCATCAGACAAGTCTTATGTCTGAAGGAACAGAATCTTTAGAGGAAATAAAGGAGGTTCCAATGGAGGCAGATGAACATATTCACAAGGAAACCAGTGATACTGACATGGTTCATGTCCTAATTATGCGAATCAGAAGTGCAGTGAGCATGCTGGAGAAGTGGGGCAATTCCCTTGCTCTCAAATTTCAAGAACTGGATCCACTGAAAGGGTTCAACCAGCACATGGGAACTGAAATGTTACTCAAATTTGTGTTTGGGTTTTTAGCATTTGCTGCCATTGTTGCGTCTTTTGTATTTGACTCTAACGTTATGAGAAAGGGAATTGCATCAGAGAAGCATTCATTCGAACCAGTTGCGAAAGAGAAGCCAAGTTTGCCGCTTCCTGTTGAAAGAGTTGAGCCAAAAAAGCTTGCCATTTCCAACACCATGCCATTGACTACCACCTCTGCGATGGAGAGCCGAGCACCTTCAGTTGAGTTGCTGGCTGAGTTCGAGATCGGTGGAATAAGTCGATCACTTAACAGTTCTGCTACAAACAACAGAATGAAAGATGAAGTGAACTATTCTTACTTTTCAGAAAAGGATTTGGTGAGCAAGGATCAACAAGGATTCTCAGAGTTCTCTGCTCTGAACTCCAATTCATCCAAAATATGGATATCGACTGCCAAGAAGAAACTCTCAGGATTATCTGCTGTGAATTCCGGTTCATCCGAAAGATCAACATCGACTGCCAAGAAGAAAGGTTTAGGGAAAGATTTGGGAAGCAACGACGAGGTGATAACTCCACTAAGGCGATCATCCAGAATCCGAAATCGTGCAGATATTATATCTCCATGAAGGCATTGAAGAGTAGAAATATCAGAAACAGCATCTCTGTTGTTTCATGATTCAGAAACCTAATGTAGAATTAGAATTGTCTCCGTCTTCTCTGACTATAGTTCTGTTCTGTTCTAATCTTGTACGAAATGATCATTTATCATCTTTAATCGAATAATCGATTCCTAAATATTGTTACGGGGCCATTACCCTCTTCCCAAAAGACGTCTGATAGGATCAACAAGGATTCTCAGAGTTCGCCAACGTCTTGCCGATGATGCAAGTTGCACAATATATGGGGCTGCTATAGAGGACATTGATATTCTTGTACGTCAGTGCCCAAGTTCAGTAAATTAGAGAATTGGTGGTTCGGAACTTAACAGATTGTCCACACTTTGCGTACGAAAACACAAACTGGGATCTGATGTTCGAAGCCATAAAATGGAACGTTCGGTTGCATCGCAGTAGGAAATTTTTTGATCCATTTGATGTTGATAGAGAATCGATCCTAGAACGGAGTAGCCGTATGATGCGAGAAGGAGCCAATGCACTTACTGCAACACTTATCAATTTAGTTCCAGCACAAAGGAACCCAAGAACTGATGTATGTTGGACATGTTCACAGCCTGGATGGTGGAAACTCAACTCGGATGGTGCTCGACGTGGTTCGATTTCTTCAGAATCGGGAATGCCGAGGCAATACTAAATCATCGTCACTACAGCAGCATGTCTTGACCATGACTAGGCATATACTTTGAGAAGGCAATAAAGTGGCCGACGGTTTAGTAAAATTGAACTGGTAACGTGATCTTAGATGTCGTTATTATAGTAGTCCACCGGACGAGATTTTACCTCTTTTGCACGAGGATTGTGTTAGTTTATCTTCTGTTTTGTGAATATCAGCTGAAAAATCATGAAGAGCAGACAGGGGAAACGAGAAACTAATGGGCGGCGGATGTGTGAATGGGTGGATTATGCCCTTATGGGTTTTGGTGGCTAAAATTACATGAAATTTATTAAAATAAAATAATTTTATTGTTTTATATTTTGGTGTTGGAGGGGAAATTTCAGTGAAATAATGTGAAAAAATAACATAGGGTAGTTTAGTAGGATGGATATCGTTGGCTCAAAAATTATGTTTTTTTGGTGTTTTATTTTAAAAAAATGAGTTTAGAGTTAAGGTGTATTTTTAGGGTGTAGGGTTTAGGAGGTAGAATTTAGAATTTAATTTTTAAATGTTTTTAGTGTAGGGCATGATTAGGGTAGAGGATTTTTGTTCAGTTTATGATCATTTCGAGAATCCTTTAGAAAAAATGGTTAAATCATTTTATTAAAAGAGTGTTATTTTATAACCATGAGATTTTGTGTGGTGGTTGCTCACCTCATCACTTAATCATAAAGTCAGGAGTTTGATTTATGAGTTATATTTTGATACACAAGTTGTACAAAAAAAATTTACACAATCTTTCTATAAAATTTGAAACTTAAATCCTAAACTCTAACTATAAACCTTAAATTCTACGCATTTTTTTATTTTATTTCGAGTTATATGTTGAGACAATCGAATTATAATTCTTGATTAAATCGATTAATCTGGTCAATCCTGTTGGATTTCTGTTAACTCTTATATTCGAGTGGAGATCTATATGTATATGAATTCAACGTACATATGAATTTTTCACAACAAAAGAAAACTTTTTATTAATGGATAAATCAGAATCAGCAAATACAACATCAAACAAAGAGACAGACGCCATGGTCAAACAACAAATACTGAACACACAGAGTAAGCAACACAGCTTCTGCAGAACTCAACAAACCAAATAGTAGAAATCAAAGAAACCCCTCGAACCAAAAGCTCAAGGCCGCTCACCAGAAACCACCATGCAATGCAACAAACACCCAATTTTGCTACCACATCTGCAAATTCATTAGCTTCACAACCCACTCAGGAACAATTTTACAGAACAAACAAACCAAACAATAATTGTATAAATCAGGTCATGCTGTGCATTTGGATTGGGATATAAAGTCGACATATTTCTGAACATCATCCAGGGAATAGAGTTTAAGTAAGTCCATGTTCTGAAAGGGTTTATACAGCAATGGATGAGCCTCATCCACAAGCTCCATGGGCGTCTCTATGGTCTCCCCGCTGAAAGAGAAGAATGCAAGGCTATATCTTTCCTTTTCAGCTTCCGTCGTGATCACATGATGGATTGGAGACTGAATTCTTCCATTGCTCCATGCCTGTACAAGTTACAAAAACAATTCAATTGTTTAATTACTCCAATATTTTTACTTTTTTTTTTTGAAACGCCGTAAAAAAATTGTGAGACGAACTAACCAAGAGTGCATCGCCAGCCATGACAAGGAACGTAGAACCAGAGGGCTCGACGCCAATCCAATCACCATCCTTTGTTTTTATCTGTAGACCTGCAACTTCATTATCATGGAGTATGGTCATGAAGCTCTTGTCAGTGTGATCCGGACATGCATCTATCTCACGTTCATCTTCACGGGGCACCCTATAGTTGAGAATTCGAAGAAGATATTCAGTAGATTCGATGTGGGAATCGTAGTACTTCCCCACACCATAGCTTTCAAACACCATTCTTTTCACCATTCGATCCAATTCCGATACCAGCTTCGAGTACGCATGAATGCTTTCACTAACCAACCATTTTCAAACAGAAAAAATGTCAGTAAATCATGCTGAACAAATATAGGGTTTGAAACCGAATGTATTATATATACGTACCAGAAAGTTTTGTTCCCGTTAGGCCACATGAGACTGGTGAAAGTCTGAGTTCCTTGAAGAATGGTGGGGTTATCAATGCCCATGCTTTCAGAGAGAGGAATGCAAGGGTGTTTGAAGTAACCAAAGTAAGGCTTCTCAGAAGTGTTCTGAACCTTAATCTAGGAAGGTCGAACAACTGTTGCAAAGAGAGGAAGACATCGTCCTGGAGTTGTAAGGAAACTTTGTCATGCGTAACCAAGAAGCACCCGTATTGCTCAAACGCCTCTCGAACGTCCTTGCATTTGGACATCCAAGCGTCGCTACCGGGCTTTGAACTCTCATCGAATAGCTCGATGAGGGGTACCTTCATAGCAGCTGATTGCAGGTGAGCCATTATCAGAGCTTAATGTTCTGCTGAGAAAGAAATATATGTTGTAGGAATAGGGTTTGAGATGATATTTGTTGCATGTGGCTCAACCCTTGATTTGGTTTGCTTATATAGACGACGTTGGGGGGGGGGGGGGGTTGGGGCTTGCATTTGGTTACTGATTAAAATAATGTTAGTATGGTTTACCGTTTTCCGGCCGCCACCCCTTGTGTGTATAGTTGGGTTGGTTTAACCGCCGATCCCTCGCCTAATCGAGAATTAGCGAAAGGTGAGAATAAAGAAATGCAGCTGACTTTCTCTGGACTGAATAAAAAATTAGACAGAATCCCCGTCCAAATGAAGAAGTAGATTCCATCATCACCGATTCAACGTATAACAGTTCACTGCTACTTAAACCGACCTTTACAATTTTAAATCTAAATTAAGGCAAACTTTTATTCGATTAGCTGTGAATCTAAGATTCTGGTTTTAATTCAGCTATTTCATACGGATTGGAGTGAAATTCAGTAAGTCTAAATCCAAATTACATACTGCACCTTTATTTCATTCCTTTTATCTTGATACGAGTTTAAGTAGATTTTAATTGCTTAGCTTAATTTATATTATTATGATGTGTATTATCATGAATATAATTTATATGTCCCTTTTATGTGCTCCTCTATATATTTTACTAACGATTTTATGTCATGTGTATTATCAATAAAAATGAAACAGTCAATAAAATAGTGAGAGAGAAAAATCACTCATACACATAGTATAAAATCATTGGTGAGAGTATAAAGAGGCAAACGAATTTTTGTTGGTATTAAAAGTTATATTCTTTTTTACAAGTGACATTGATTCACAAATAGAAATTGTTTGTCCCTTTATATGTCACACCAACTATTTTTATGCCTCTTGTACTATCAATAAAACAATAATAATTAATAAAACAAGAAAAATAAATCAATAATGCACGTAACGTAAAGTATTTGTGGGGCATATAATGTAGCACAAATTACAGAATAAGGACATACAAATTTTGTTCTTATAAGATATAAGTGTTCTGTTTATTTTTTTAATTCTTTAATTTATTTGAAAGAATATAAAAAAAACTGTTGTGAATAAAATAACGAAGAACAACGAACAAGAATAAAAGAACAAATAGATGAGAGAAAGAGGGAGATTTGTATTATTCTCAATATTGACATGAGTGTAGAATGTCTTAATCAAATCATCTATTTATAGGCATAAGAAATACATAATACATTGAACTCTAATTAATGGAGATAATATTCCTAATGATAAAGTAAATCAAATCTTCTAGATAAAGTACTTATCATGATAGACATCCACATAGATAAATATTCATAACACTCCCCCTTGGATGCCTATGAAGATAATGTGCCTCGTTAAAACCTTACTAAGATAAAAACCCAGTGGGAAAAAATTCTTTAGTGAAGAAAAAATAGTACACATCTTTGATACGCATAAACATGTTGCCTCATTAAAAACCTTATGAGGAAAACTCATTGGGACAAAACCTCGGTTAAGGGAAAAAGAGTGCAACGCGTATTTACCCCTTATGAAAACATCACATAAGATCTTTAAATCTTCATAATTTAATCTTGAATACTATTTTTCTAAAGATCGTGAGGGATGAAACTTTGGAGTAATAGGTTCAATTTTGTCATCTTTGATGTATCCATCTTTCGATTGAGATATACATCTTGCATTATCTCTGCACAAGATAGCTTTGCATCATATCTTGTGAAAGTAAATCACTTATTTTCTAGATATGTTGGGTCAATGGTCTTAGCCAAACACATTTTTGGCTTGCCTCATGCATAATAATTATTTCTACAAGATTTGAGGAGGCATCGACGAATGTTTGAAGATCTAGAGGTAATGATTTTGTATACCCATGGATATTTCTTGACAAAATAATATATGGTGCTTCAAAACCAAGAAAAGATATAATTATCTTTATTCACATCCAACAATCTTACAATTATTAGGATACTCAATGGATATATTTTATTCACATTGAATCTCGTTAAGATTCTTTCAGCATGTGTCCATTAATAGAAAAAAAATGCATATTTAAGTACTCGATCTTTAGTTCGAGACAAAACCTCATCTCAAGATTCTTTTTCTCGAATACTTTTATTAAATACTTTGAAAGCTCTTCAGGAGTTCTAATGATATTCAAATTATCATAATGAATCTTGATCCAAACTCCTTTATAAAATACATAAGAAAATATGATCATTCTTTCGGTATTTTCTTAATTAGTACTCACTAAGGCGATTATACCAAATGCGCCAAAATATAAATATTCAAGGGGCACATTTAAATAAATTTTCCCGGAAATTTCCAAATGCTTTTAGCATTTTAAATTCGTCAATGATAACTTTCCTTTTATAGGGATCCACAAAATGATTAGATGCATATAAAATATTTCATAACTGCCTGAGTAATTGCATCCACCATGAAGTAATTAAAACTCTTCATAAATCATAATTCAAGTCATATTTACGACTACTTATTTGTGCCTCACTTGCATTACACCTTTAGGTGTTTGGACTGTTGGTCCAAATACTTCTCTTTTAGAAGCTCAAAGCATCTTTCTACATTGGCCAATTCAATATCTATACTTTTGAATAGATTTCTATACATGACCCTCATTTTGTTCCTTTACTTCTATAGAAACATTATTTGAAAAATCGTTGTCGACAACTTTTCTATTTCGGTTGCATTCTCGTAGTGACATAACTCATTGAGATCTCTTCAAGATTTCAATCTTTATTTCAAGTACTTGAAACTCTTCAAGAGTTTTATTATTAGTTATGTCTTGGGTCTCTTCAGGAGCACCCGCCTCCAATATATGACCATCTCATACTACTTTCCATTTACGAGAATTTTGATCATTGGAATCAATTTCAACTTTTATGCTCCAAGCATGATTTACATCCATTCGCTCTAACATGTATTCAAATTTAGAGCATTTTCAGCTGGTATATGAGACTTGATTACTCTCATTAGGTCAGTAAATATGTCTGGCAATTGACATACAATAACTTGAATTATCTTATGAACTTTTAGTTCATATCCGAGGATCTAAATAATGATAATTCATTTTCTTCTTTATCCAGCTGATTATTCTTTCCCCTGATGTTGAGAAAAAAAATCATCTCATAAATGATTCTCCAATTAATGTTTAAGAATTTAAACTTAAAAAGGAACTCGTACTCAATATATATTATCAACCCTTTTTATTTACCCATTTTGTGCGTTGTGGTGGAGCAATTCATATCGCACATTCAAAAATTATAAAATGGGAAATGTATGGCTTCTGACCAAAACCAATCATAACGGGGAGTTTATTATAACTCGTTGGCTTGATGCGTATAAGTGCTGTTATATGTAAAATATCATATAGATAATTTTGTTCTCATAGTTTAGCTATTAAAGAGGAGGCATCCAATTAAAATTTTTGCTAAACTATAGTTTTCATAATCAATAGGCTTTGTAACAACTGATATAGCCTAAAATATAAACCCACTAGCTTTTGCAAGACGAATAGTCTAACTACATAATCTGAATCCTTTTATAATCAATCTCACAAACTTCTGGTTGTAAGTTGATAAAACAATGTAGATGCATCTACTAAAATCATATAAAACTTTCCACATTTGTGGATAAATGGGCCCATATTTCATTCAGATATGCAAGATATGCAGTCTAAACTTTAGTACAATAACTTCAAGTTCTTTTGGTAAGTGGGATCTTAATCATTTCCTTTGAGAACAAGCAACACAAGAACTTCGTGTTCTTTTAGTAAGTGGAATTTAATCAATTCCTTTGAGAACAAGCACCACAAGAACTTCAAGTTCTTTTAATAAGTGTGCATATAAATCTCAATAGCTTTCACATCATTATTGATCAGGGTGGTCTAACCGATCATGCCAACTATATATACATGTGTATATATCTTTGAATTTGTAAACTTCTTGTCTACCATAACATGCGATTCAATCTCACTTGTATATGTGTGGTACAAATTTTGAAATACAAGTTTCTTTGAAATTTGATAATACATTGTCCACCAAAAATTGTTCCTTTGAATAGGAATATATTTAGCTCTCTCGGAGCTTTCAACGAAAATTATTCTTTTAGTAGCAATATATAACTCTTCTAGAGCTTTCAACTAACTTTTTGGCTACCAAAACTTATATCCATATTGGCTTATTTCAAATGTCGATTGATAACATATGTTATCTATAATTCCCGAAGGATTATTTTTGCGAACTCATATTGCTCTCTTAAAATTTTTACTTCTAGTGGTGACGATATCATTACCATTAGCGATAATTATTACAATATTCGCAAATGCTGCACTTTTCATAATGTGCTTTCTCTCAAGAACTTATTGCTCTTCTGGAGCACCAATATTTTCAGTACTTTGAGATATGGTACTCACACTATTCCCTTGCATTTAAATGGGAAAATATATCTTATGCTTCTGCTGAGCATAAATTGTCACCATAGATTGTATTTGACAAGTAATCATGTGAAACAAAATAAATAAATGTCATAATATATATATATATATATACAAACCAACACAAAACAAAGATTTAATCCTCGTACGTGACATTGTTAAACAAGTTCACAAGGTCCTTTAGAAACCCCCTTTGAGACCAGTAGCCTAGCAGAACGAGATGTTCAGCCAATATATTTGGATTAAGCCAACAGAAACAGAGAACCTATTAACTAATTAAAGAATATACTTTTGGTATTAAATTAATATATAAAAATAAATAATTAATGCGTAAAATAAATAAATATAAAATAAAATAAATTAAAAGATCAATAATTATCTTCAAGGTTATGAGAATAATTAGAAGACGATATATTTCTTTCAAGGGTTATAAGGAAATCAACAACGTCCAAATGAGTTGGACCAATATCATCTTCTTTATTTTCGCAAATAAAATTTTCTTCCATTTTATTTTCTTTATCAATCAATGATTTTTCAGCGTACGACAAGTACGAGACCAATAGTTTATAACTTCACATTGGAAATAAAAAGGATTTCACATTCTTAGAATGATCTTTATTACTCTTGTCATCCTTATAACCTCACTACCGATGGGTAGAAGTATTCTTAAAATGACCATATTTTCCATGTCTATATTCATAGCTTCAATCGCGACACAACTATTAATGTGATCTTTATTCTTTCCATAATATAATCTCACATTCACTTTAGGGAATTGAGTGGAGTAAGTGGGCCATTAAAACTTTTTTTTCACGATATTGTCTCTGAGGATAACATTATTTGCGTGAAAAGTTGAGTATGTTTTTATTAACATATCATCATCATTGATAATCGCATGAAATAAACATCATGCTTGCATTCACTTCCAGGAATGCCTCCCATAAAGCTTTGTGGACCAAGACGTATTTTCGTAACTTGAACTTGGGAGAAATAGTCGAGTTTTTTGACACATGAGAATTATTGCTTTCGAGCAAAATTACCATAGTTTATTGCACTTTAAAGTCATAATTTAAAGAATAAAAATAAAATCAAAATTTATCAACATTGATTTTCTTCTCGAGAACAATGGAGGCATAACAAATGACCAAGATAGCTTCTCATAATAATCTCGTCTTTTTCCAAGCTATTATATCATGTAAAACTTAAAACACAGTTAAAACTTAAAACACAGTTAAAAATATCAACTTTTATCAATAAAATATCATAAACAAATATTGATTTTTAATTATAAACTAAATAAATAGGGAAATCTCAATAAACTTACATCAATGATGTTCACACACAATTTTAGTTGAGAAGTTATTGGTATGACAATATTTAGTAGAAAACACCAATTGTCCATGGTTAAAATTGAATTTAAAGTAAGTGTGGACTAAACTAAATAAAATAGAAACATGTGGAACCATATGAAAGATTATCCCTTTTCATGAAAAAATAGGCGTACATGCGCAGACATGTTTTCTTTTACTTTTAATTTAGTATTTTTCTTTTTAAGTTATACTAATATGTACCGGTTATTGTTTTTGGTTAAAACATGTTAAAGGTAGATCAATAAAGACAGTAATTTTAAATTATATAATTTATACCGAACACGGTCTCTCAATCTCTGTCAATTCGTCCTTTGATTTGTGAGAAGCCACAAATTCATCTCTGTCCAATGCTCAACTATAATCAAACATGTCTCTATGATTTTTCAAAAAATAAAATTAAAAGCAAAAGACTATCAATCACTAAAAATAGGGAAAATAACTTACCTTTGGTTCAACGTAGAATCGATTTTTTTCCAGTAATTCCTTTGGGACTCAAACGAAGAGAACCAAAATCCTTCGAGCGAACTCGTGCTGATAACGTGTTGTGAATAAAATAACGAAGAACAACGAACAAGAATAAAAGAACAAAGAGATGAGAGAAAGATGGAGATTTGTATTATTCTCAATATTGACATGAGTGTAGAATGCCTTAATCAAATCATCTATTTATAGGCATAAGAAATACATAATACATTGCACTCTAATTAATGAAGATAATATTCCTAATGATAAAGTAAATCAAATCTTCTAGATAAAGTACTTATCATGATAGACACCCACATAGATAAATATTCATAACAAAAACTATTTAAATATAGATATATTGTAAATAAAGTTTCACTCCGTAAAAATTTATTTAGTTTACTTAGGAGTTTGGTTATAAATATTTGATTTAATTGATTACCGTAAAGTGAGAGTATTTGAGTTTATTTTAAACCTAACATAGATTTGTTTGTATAAATTAAAGTTTACGATAACATTATCAAATAACTTTTTTATAATTTAATCTATCTACCTTTAATTAATACAAATATATTTATTTTAAAAAATTATCATAAATAAAAATTATATTATCTTTTGCTTTGTTGATGTACAATTCTACCGAGAGTCCTAATAAAATCTGTCAAAAAGTTTGTGATGTGTCGTTTTGATTTTTAAAACATAATGTTTAATGATCCTTAAATTTCTAAGGTCTAATAAACATAAATAGAGTAAACTACATCCAAGGTTTAATAAACTTAACTATATGTTTAATAAAAAAACATGTTATTTTTATTTTAGAGTTACAAACTTGTCACGCGGCTTATAAATAGGTCACTCAATTAAAAAATTATTACAATCAGACCATTCAATTAATATATTATTATAAATATGTCATTTTTATTCTAAAGTGAAATGGTATAATGACATTTTTAGTAAGAGAGGGAGAGTCATTAACGATAATTTATAGTCATTACTGATGCATTAGTGATCACAAATTAATACAATAAAACATTATGACTAAATTGAATGACAGCTAAATAATTAGCAATCATCATAAAAGAAAAACATCCATGGAATGTTGTTTTAGTATTGTTTTTCTAAATATACACTCCTTCACATCAATTTGATGCATTCAGAATTGATTTTTTTCAAATCTAAATGATAATATAAAAAAAAGTCCCATGTTATTTTTTTGGTATAGTACATCTGTACATGCAGGGACATACGCAAGAGTTTATGTTGGGGTGAACCTATAAAATTTGAAGGAGTCAAATTTATAAAATTTTAGGGGCGGCGAAAATAGATTTTAAATAGAAAATTTTTAAAATATTTTTAAATCATATATAAATTTCAAATTTTTAGAAAATGCGACTGCCCTTGTTACTGTAAATATGTATGTAAGATGCTATTAATTTCAAGTTTTATTTAATTTTTTTATAGTTTAAATTTTTTTTGTTCTAACTGAAGTTTTAATTTACATTAGATTTGAATTCGATCTCGTATAGTCTCTTTTCCCTCTTAAAAAAAATTATTTTCTATAGGCAAGTAGCGGATAGTTGATAGCGGATTACATTAGTTGATAGTTGATTGTATTAACTGATTTGACTAGCAAATTGTATTAGTTGATTGTATAAAAGGGCTTGGTAAAATTAACTGATAGCTGTTTGATTAGTTAAACAAGCAAAATGACATATAAGGACATGATTATATTCGATTATTGTTTAATTAATTTGATGATGAAAAATAATTTTTTAATATAACATTACTAAGCATATTTGAAGGATCTATAGATTTTATTATTTATATAATTATTTTAATATAATTTAATTAAGGCTTAAATATACATTTGGTACTTGAACTATATACCTTCTCCCAAGTTGGTACCTAAGGAAATTTTGCTCCCAAATTAATACCTGAACTAAACATCTTCTCCCAAGTTGGTACTTAAAGAATTTTTACTTCCAAGTTGTTACTTGAACTAGGCACCTTCTCCCAAGTTGATACCAAAACTTATACATTGTTTCAATTTGGTCCTAATTCGAAATAATTCAATAAATTTAACTCTTTATATTTAAAAATATTATCAATTTACTCTTTGTTCTGCTCTTAAATTGTTTATTTTTTCTCCTATAAAGGTTATATCACTTTCTTAGTATAAAAATTTTAATGGTACTTGATGTTATTTTATGATAGAATGCAGTTATATCATTGTTGTTTTGATCCGTTAGGCTTGTTTAATCTGAAAGTATAGCAAAAAATGACTAAATTGACGGTGTTTTCAAATACAAATGGTTAAATTTATTGAACTATTTCAATTAGGACCAAACTAATAGAATGTATAAGTTTTTAGACTAAATATGTTAATAAAAGTATCAGAATAGTGGATGTAATTAAAATTTTGGGTACCAAAATGGGAGTAAAATTTCTTTAAGTGTCAACTTGGGAGAAAGTGTCTAGTTCAGGTACCAACTTGGGAGCAAAAATTCTTTAGGTACCAACTTGGGAGCAAAAATTCTTTAGGTACCAACTTGGGAGAAATGGCATAGTTCAGGTACCAAATGCATATTTAAGCCTTTAATTAATTATCAAATTTAAATACAAATATAAATGCATGAGAAGAAAAAGAAAAGAAAAAACAAAAACTATTAGTTTACATATGTCAGAATGTTAATATGTTAGGGTAGAATTAAAATAGAAAATGTTAAAGTTTGTGTTATTTGGAGATCTTTTATATAATTATTAAGGGTAGAATGGTCTTTATAACTCTTATATGTCAAAACCTCTAATCTCAAAACATCTAATTTCAAAAAGCTTCTATTAGCAGCTTTTTTAAAAAAAAAATTAGAGGTTTCACCTTGAATCAGCTATTCATCAAACAACCAAATTAGTGGATTTTACTGGTCAAATCTTAATATTAACTCAAACCTCTAATTTTGGCTCAAACCGTTATTTACCAAACAGAGTCATAAAATAATAATAAAGAAAGAGTTCCTAATATTACATGTGAACATTACATAATGGTTATATACTAAATATGGAAATTTTTTTAATCACCGGTATTTAACTCATTGGTTGATTAATTCGAATGGGCTATTACAGGGGCTCATTATAGGGGCGACCCTCCCAACCCAATTGTTGCTCTATTTATAACGCCAAAATTCGAACACTTACCATTGTTTAATAGATTTAGTCTCTTATCTCATCAAACCAATTTGTTGTTGGTTATTAAATATGGATTTTAGTACAACATTTTTTAAGATGTGGCTACATTCCATATTAGGATTGGTCTAACTGTATAATAACTGTATGATACATGTTTGTGCCTAACTGTATGACAAATGCTGAGTCAACACTAAAATAAATGGACTGTCCGAGTTAACAAGATTACAACAGATTCGGGCATTGAATCTAAACTTCATTCTGTAATCACTCATTTTTACTTGTACATATATTGCATGTATATTTAATTATATGAATGTTATTAATATAAGGTGATGTGTGCATGTATATGCTTTATATACGTATTGAGGGTGTATGTATGTCACGTATGTATCTAGAGTATAAGCACGTATAGAGGTTATGTTAATTATATGTATGATTATACGTACGTATACTAGAATATTATATTAATTAATGATCGTATAATATAAGTATATATTTTCGTATGTATATGTATTGTTGTTATAATTATTATTAATATTATTGGGCTGGTAAAATGAAAAATTAAATATATATTAAACCCAAATAAATAAGAATTACAGTCCAATTACAAATCCAATTACAAGGCCCGTTTGGCCCAAATCTGAATCCTATTTAATTACAACGCGGGGTAGCGTGGGCGTTGGATCAAGATCGATCCAACGGCCCACGATGCAACCAAGGTCAAAAATATCGCCAGCGCGTGCTCCACACGTATGGACCGTTCGAGTGCCACGCGCGCGTGGTGGTCGCGCGGACGCTTTAACATCCCACGCGCGTAAGATCCACAGCGTTCGACTCCTCATTGCGGAGCTCACGTGACGAAATCGAAGCCGTTTCATCGGATCGAGGCTTCATCCGGGCCGATCGTTCTTCAAGCCATCTCGGCCGTTAGATCGGATCGGATCTAACGGCCGAAAAAATGCGTCGGCCTCTCGCGAGATCGGCCACACCGCCACCGCGCCCGATATTGATCCCGCGTTGATTATGCCAAAGACAACAAGCAAATGTCGGATCCGGAAAAGAAGATACAAGTTGCAACCAAAATACAGAGAGGCGATATATATATGAAACAGGTACATTTATAACGGGAGAATTTTTAGGAGCGAGCAAAAAAAAACAGAGAGAGTAGTAACACAAAAAAGAACAGAAAGCTTGTAAAACCAGAAACTTGTAATCAGTCAAGATAATCAAAAAGGCAGTCCAGTGGTAAATTTTTATCTCTTTTTTCTTACCTGTTTTCTTTACATGCATACGCGAAAGATTAACACAAAAAAAACATAAATAAAGAAGTAAAGTAGTCTTACCGGCGTCGTCTGTGGGTCTTCCCTTCCTCTGTGACAAGCCTTTCGGCTTCTACAAGCCAGATCTGGTGAACAAAAGGGAGGGGAAGACCCCTTGTGGTTTCGTTTTGGTCTAAAAAAAATATTTTTGGGTTCGTATTTCTTAGATCTAGGGTAAATAAGAGGGTATCCTCTGAATCCAACCACAGATTCATGTTGAGGACGACAAGGGGAATGTTTTGGTGTATTTTGGGAGCCTACCGGCGGCGGAGAATACGGCGGCCGCCGGATTCTGGGTACTGTAAGAACACGCGAGAGAGAATGAAGAACATAAGCAGAGTTACAAAACTGAAAATGAAAGAAATGAGGGGGAAATGGGTTTCGGTCTAAAAATGGGCCTTTTATAGTTATTATTATTTTTGAAATGGGTAAATTACACACTTAATCCCACCGCGTTTTCAATATTTTCATTTTTGTCTTGCCGCATGGTATAATCACAGTCCCAGTCCCTCTGATTTTTCAAAAGGTCACAATTTAGTCACTAAATTACACCGGATCAGTTTCTGAATGGTAAAATTACGCCCTTAACCATCCCGCGTTTTTGAATCTTTCACTTTGAGTCTGCCCCTTGGTCTAATTACAATGCTGGTCCTTTTAGGTTTTATTTGTTTCGCAATTTCGTCCCCAAATTACATATTATTGTTCTTTAATTTCTGCCATTGACTTTTGTTTTTCTTTCATTTCAGTCCTGTTTTCTTTGTAAATATTATTGTTCGTATTATAATCGTATATGTTGATATTATTTTATTTTATGGCTCTCGTATATGACTCGTTTTATGTTTTTATGTATATATGTGTTAAATATAATATTTATGTTTTTTATCCGATTATCCGTATCAAGCATGTTATGTTTTAGTTAATTCGTACATGGCATATTTAGTATTTTTATATGTGTGTGTGCTTTCTTATTTTTAGGGCTACATGTTAGTATATTTACCCTTTTTATACGATATGTGGACATGTATATGTTGAAATATGTTTTATTACCAGTATGCATGTCTTTTTGAAATACTTGTTCGTATATATGTACTTATTCCTGCCTTATTATTTTGACATATGATAGTTGTTTTTATCTATTATTTAGAATAATATATATATGCATGTTTTAGTCTAGAATATCATCTATGTTAGATTAATATTCTGTTATGACGATATTTACTACATTTAAACATTTTACCATGTTTTATATTTTGCCATTAAGATTGCATATCGAGATATAAATTGTTAATGCGGTGTCCTTTTATCCGAACGTAAACGGGGCCAGTATCAAGCGTAGTGATAGTGGTTGGGCGTTTATTCTCGGATAACGGGACCCTTAAAATATATTCGCAATTATGACCGAAATTTAAAATAATCGTCACTCTAATCCGGAAAATCCAATATTAATAAAGCGGTAATTAATAAAGTACCAATTTTTGGGCGGTGTGGGGGTGCTAATCCTTCCCCATCCGTAACCGACTCCCGAACCCTGTCTTTTTGAATCTCTGGTTTTGTGGTGTCCGGCCTACCTAAGTGGCCGGTGGCGACTCTGTTTTTATGAGGTTTTTTGTAAACCCTGCGGAATAAATATTTTTAAATATCACAAACACCTTTCAAACACACCTTTCAAAAATCATCGTTTTTATTTAGCGTGCCTTCGCTACAGATGGCGACTCCGCTGGGGACATTTTTGTTTTTCAAAAACAAATGAGTGTCAAGCTTTTAAAATAATTACCGCTTTACTAATATTGGAAATTCCGGATTAAAGTAACTATTAAATTAACATTCGGTCATAATTGCGCGTTTATTTTAACGCATTTAAAATATGGCATATAAACCCGTCTTTTTAAGTGGGGGAAAACGCTAATGCTTTCGTGGAGATATCGTTCTCCCGTATGGGCCTAGCAAGTACCTTCGGGGCTCGAGTACCTTATGCTTTCGTAAGGATATCGTTCCTTAAATGCGGGCATAAGCGAATGGGTCCCCCCGAAGGCGAACCCGGTTGAAAGGAGCCTATAATGGGTGATGATCGGGGGCCTTGCTACTCTTAGTAGAGGACAGCAAGGACAATTCGGGTACCTCCTAGAACCAAAACTGCATGTAGAGAACATAGAAACCTACCCTATTAGAGCCATGTGGATAACCTTAGGTTTTAGACGGGATAAATAGGGTTGTTTTGTGTGTTTATTCTGTTTAATTTTGTCATTTTATTTATATATTTATCAATTTTATCTGCATCTTGACTTGTTTTCTTTTCGCTTTTTGTTCTTTTTCTCATACATCATTGCATTTGCATCGCATAAAGGTACTGGATCAAGTGGTTTGCCTGATCAGAAAGTCTTTCACTATGGAAAAAATGTGTCTTAGGAAAGAAGAGCTTAATTTGTCAGTCAGACATTGGTCAGAGGTCAACCAGAAAATCCAAGGGGACAGTCTGCCTAACGAACGCATAATAGCTTGATACACCTATGTGAGTCTCCAACAGAACGACTTGTGGGATCTTCAAAGCATTTGGGAAAGATGAGACCGAAGACTACAGGACTTATTCTGCAATAGTTATGGCGATATCGCACAGCTATTATATGTTCGGATTAACCAGCCCCTACTCCGAGCTATAATCCAGTTCTGGAATCCGGCTTTTTGCTGCTTCACCTTCAATGGGCATGACATGATGCCTACGGTAGAAGAGTACACTGCTTTACTTAACCAGAAAAATATTCAGGAAGATTGGATCTACGCGAAGCCTCCAAGGAATCAGAATTACACTGCTAAACTCAAAACCTTTGCAGGAATGAGTGACGATTGGGTTAGTGGCCTCCTCCAAATCCGAGGAGATAATACAGTCTTTGCATGGGAAAGTATTCGGGACATCATATCGACACATCCAGACGAGGCAAAGAAAATGGACTTATTCGCTTTAGGAATATATGGCTTGGTGATCTTTCCCAGAGTACTCGGGAACATTGACATAGCCATTCTGGATTTGTTTGAGCGGGTGAAACGGAAAGCAAACCCGGTACCAGCAATCTTGGTCGAGACTTTCATTTTTAAACGCGCTAGCCTAGGAAACATGAAGAAGGGCGTTTTGAGGCTGCGCACAGCTTTACAAGTATGGATCCGAGTCATATGTGGAAGACGCCGACGCTGGGTCTGCCGGATATCCTTCCAAGGTTTTTCGCCTTTACGAGAATACTTAGCAAAGGAATGGCGAAGATTTGAAAACAAAAATGTGGACCCAGTTTCTTGAGGAACATTCGAGATGAGGACATAGCATGGAGGGTCCCATGGCTCGGTAAGATTAATTATTTTCTATCTGATTGTGGTGACTTCAACTGGCTGATGATGTTAGGATTACATGGAGGGATCGCTTGTGCTCCACTTTTTAGTGTCTCGGCGATTCGGATCACGGCAGTTCATTCCCAATACCGCGGATTAAGCCAAACTGAATTTCTTTTCAAAGGAGAGTTCAAAGGAAAAATTCAGACCATCATGAGGGCACGGGATCATTGTTATCGGATCGGGGTGGAAGGAGATCTCGAGCACATGACTACCCCAGATTACGATCTTTGGAGGCGGTTGAGGTTAATAATGTGATTCTGAATCGATCAAGGACCAACAGTGTCACTCGAAGAGCTTACAAGGGTGGTACCTTCAAAGCCGATATCCTAAGGAGTGAACTCGAAGAAGTTAAAAGGAAGATGGACATTCAAC
Source organism: Hibiscus mutabilis (assembly GCA_019671005.1). Classification (NCBI taxonomy): domain Eukaryota; kingdom Viridiplantae; phylum Streptophyta; class Magnoliopsida; order Malvales; family Malvaceae; genus Hibiscus; species Hibiscus mutabilis. The sequence goes on from JAGYYJ010002217.1 coordinate 86,589, forward strand.
AAACCCTACATGCGGCGAGCTCTATAAGGCAAGCTTAGAAGTTGATGAGCGAGGCGGGATCATCGGCAATTGAAGAAATTGAATGCAGATTTAAGTGACAAAAATACTCTTTATCAAAAAGATGCCCTCCTATTACAAGCAAAAATACAAAAGGCGGCCGAGTCGGTTCATAGTTGTGGAAAGAGAAAGAATGAACGGCATCCGTTTGGTGGAAGAAGAACGAGAAATTAACAAAAGAGCGATCGGAAAGAGATTGAAAGCTACCGTTTGGCTATGGAGGAAGAAAAACGGTCCGCCAAGAAGGCCATTGATCAGAGAGAGAAAGATTCGGACAAGAAATCAGCAAAAGAAAAGCGGGCGGCTGTTCATCACGAGAGAGAAAGTGTCGCCGTATGGAAAAGAAAATCCATGAATAGCCGAAGCAGATCTGTTAGAAATGCGTAAAGCATGTCGATGATGACCTTTGTTCAAAAATTGGGGCAAAGCCAAAGTCAAAATGATGAATTAAAAGGAAAGATGGCGGAAGTCGAACACTCACTTCGAACATACTGCCACAGGAATAATGTCGCTGAGCTGCAAGAAAGAGAATGCGAAGTGGGTGTGTTACAAGCACGAATCGGGTCCCTCGAAGCAGTTGTGGAGGATTACAAGGAAAGAATTAATGTGTTCGAGGAAGCTGCAGCCGGAGGGGACACCTATTGGCGTAAGAGATTACGCGATTATTTGCTCGAATGGTACAGGACAGAGACCAGTACTACGCAAATCTAATGGTGGATATGTAGCGAGTCGCCAGACACGTAAATGATTTAGCTGTCGAGGCTGAGGCACTCTAACCTTTTATAGCCCCGGGAATGGAAGAAGCGCCTAGGTTCCTCAAGCTGCTCAAGGCAGTTGGAAAGTTAGGAGATAGAGCTAGAATCTATCTGTAGGACTCTGTGTTATAATTAGTTCTTTTGTACTAGGGATCTTTACTTTGTAACACGAATTTTGTTGTAATCAAGACCCTTTAATTCCCGTGGAAATAATTCAAAAGGGTGATTACCAGCGGAATCAGTACCTTGTCTGCATGCATTTTTACATTTGCATCTTTGTACATGCATTTATTTCTTTTTTGCAACCATATTAATATTGTGGCATTCTATGTAGTGTGTTAACCCGCAATCATTCATCACCTATACTTTACCCGGCTACAAAGAAAGCTCATGGAAGAAAGAATAATCAGTCTAGAAAGAGGGCAGAGAGAGCTTGAGACAAGGCTTGAAGAGGCCCAGAGAAGCCTTAGTGATCAGATTGCACAGTCACAAACATCAATAGTATCTGACATAACGGCGTTGCTGGCAAAAAGTCTTGGAAAACGAGTAGAAGAAGAAAATATCCCAGAGCCAGAAGGTACCCCGGCTCACTACAAGGTTCAACCAACTGCACCAAACCAGGCCAGGAAGGTGTATATTGACCCTACAGGAATGTCTTCCAGCTTTCAAGAAGGGGCACCTGAGACTCAACCCCTTGATACCGAAGCACTTTATGAAGAAGAAGTGCCGGACCTGAATATGATCGAAAAGATCGGAATGAGGTAGAAAGAAAGTGGGAAGAAAGATTTCGCCTCATGAAAGAAAAATTTAAAGCGTTACAATCAAATGAAGAATTAGGAAATGATGCTAGTGATCTAAGTTTGGTGTCTGATCTTGTCTTGCCACCAAAATTCAAAACACCAGAGTTCGATAAATATGACGGGACCACATGTCCTTCTACACACATAACGATGTATTGCAGAAAAATGATGGCTTACCATAAAGATGAAAAGCTACTGATCCACTGTTTCCAGGATAGTCTAACTGGAGCGGCGTTACGTTGGTATACTCAGTTAAGCAAAGCGAATGTCAAGACATGGAAAGATTTGTCTAAAGCATTTTCCGAGCAATACAAACATGTAACAGACATGATCCCTAGCAGAATTATGCTAGAAAATATGGGGCAGAAGTCCAATGAGAGCTTGCGACAATATGCCCAAAGGTGGAGAGAAGTGGCCGCCCAAATCCAGCCACCTATCCCGGAGCATGAAATCACGCCATTATTTGTCAACACTCTGAAAGGGGCACTCTTCGATCGTCTCATCAATAACACTACACAGTGTTTTGCCGACTTGATCAGGACTGGGGAGTCTCTCAAACTGGCAATCAAGAGCGGCAGAATTGATGGTGGGGAAGGGTCTCGAAAGTATAACAAGAGAAATGAAGTAAACAACGCAAGCACCTATACCGCCCCGAAGAACTTCACAGTCTCACAGCCACAAGCACCTGTGGGAAAAACGTAAAATTCGAATCAAAAAGATGAGAGAGTCACCAGAAAGGATAAAGAGAGGAGAACTTTCACTCCCCTGCCTGTTTCATACTCAGAGCTTTATTCCCAGTTGTATGAAGTAGACTTGGTCCGACCATACATCGTTAATCCTGTCAATCCGCCCTTCCCGCCTTGGTATAATCCAAGCGCGCATTGCGACTATCACGGCGGTACCCCTGGACATCCCACTGAGAATTGTCTTGCCTTCAAAAAGCTTGTACAAAACTTAATCGATTCTGGGATATTGAAGTTTGAAGAGCCGAGCGTAGCCAACAACCCACTGCCCAATCATGGGAGCAGAGGAGTTAATGTCATAGAAGAATGCTTTACCAGGAGAATAAATGATGACGTGTCAGAAGTCAAGTCTCCTTTACGGTGGGTATTTCAACAATTATGCATGGCTCGTATGATCAACAAAGGCATGATAATAAGGCAGAAAGAATGTGGAAAGTATTGCGAATTCCATCAGACTGAAGGGCATGATATCCAAGAATGTGACGAGTTCAAGAAATTGGTGCAGAAGCTGATGGATGAAAAACAAATTGAATTCTTTGAGGAACCCATGGGGAAGGGATCAGACGTACACATGACAGATACCCCCAAAACTAGATACGGGAAGGATAGACCTTTTATCATCTCTCCCAAGATAGGGAATACAGGTGCCTCACAAGGAGAAACCAGCAAGATAAATCCCAAGATCGTCATTTCAGCACCATCTCTATTCCCATTCAAAGACATGCGACAAATTCCCTGGAATTATGCCGCGAATGTGACCATGCCAGAAAAATCAGAACGCGAACAGGTAAAAGAGTCTACGCTGGAAGACCAGCAAAGTCAGAACAATGTGAACGTTGGTGAAGCAGGCCATTTCACAAGGAGCGGCCGATGTTATTCCTCCGAGGCTTTGAGAGCAATTTGAAAAAGATAGGGGAAGAATACAACATCGACCCCTACGCAGATATTTGGAGAAGAACCTCCCAAAAGATAAATGAACTGCAGAATCGAGGCCCGGGCCAAGGAGTTTCTAAAGTTCTTGAGACATAGTGAGTACAGCGTAGTGGAACAACTACGGAAACAACGGCCAGGATCAAAGTCTTTGGAATTACTCTTGAGCTCGAGAAGCATCGGGAGACGCTATTGAAGTCTTTGAATCAAACTTTTTGTGCCCTAGGACATTTCAGAAACGAACTGGACATGATAGTGGGGCATATTATCGCCTATAATCATATCACATTCGGTGATGATGAGATCCGGAGGGAGGAATGAGGTATACCAAAGCCCTTAACATCACTACCCACCGCAAAGGGTATGTATTACAGCGTCTTGATCGAACAACGGGTCAGCATTGAATGTCTTGCCTATGGTAACCCTGCAAAAATTGCCAATAGATGGTTCACACCTAAAGCCTTGCTACAACTCGGTAAGAGCTTTTGATGGTACAAAAAAGGAACAATGGGGAAAATTGAGGTGCCCCTATTGATCGGACCAACTGAATATGTGATCGATTTTGTGGTGATGGACATAAAACCATCTTACACCTGCCTATTGGGAAGACCTTGGTTCCACTCGCGAGAGTTGTCCCATCATCATTGCATCGAAATTAAAATTTGTAGTTGAAGGCAAATTGGTCGCAGAGGCGAGAGCATGAATTAGTTGCCTCCGTGACGTCAGACACCCCTTACATTCAAAATGACGAAGATGCTGCAGAATGCTCGTTCCGAGCATTAGAATTAGTAAATGCCACATTCGTGTCAGAAGGAAGCCGGATCCCCTACCCTAGGTTATCTAATTGTACCAAGATGACCGACGCTTGAAAACTCGGGCCGAGGAGCCAAAATAGGAAAAGGGTGGGAAGAAATTACAGGAAAACACGAGACCCAAGAATATCATAACCAAGAAGGATCGTTCGGGCTGGGTTACCAACCAAGTGTCCAACAGAAGAAAGAAGAATATAAGAGAAAGGAGGAGCAAAGAAAAGCCAGATCTAAAGGAGAAGACATTCCGTGGAGGTCGATGTCCTTTCCTAGTTTGAAAGCCAATTTCATCTCCGGAGGGTTCTACCAGCCAGATCAAGATATTGGAGAGGCAATGAAAAATGATGAACTTAACCAGAAGGAAATACTCAGCAAATCATTTGAGGGGATGTACATCAACATGATAGCTGAAGAGGACCGAGGTAGCAAAATGTTGACCAACATCCGCCCTTGCCATCCCGGGGAGACACTCGATAACTAGAGCTGCATTGATCTACCTGTAGTTTTTAGGAATAGATCAGAGTAATGCTCCGAATCAACCTTTTGTTTTTGCCCATAGACAATGGGGATCTCTTGTATGGGGCACCTATGTTAACTTTTTGATTGAAACGAAAATATCCCCACTTTCTTAAAAATGACCAAAGTCTCATTTATTCCATTCATGCATTCTTCATATTCATTCCCTTCATGTAAAGCCGTCTCTTTCCCAATACAATTCATTCTCATTTAATGCAGGTCGCTCATGATTGACGATATGAATGATACCGGATCCAATCCTGGAGTAAATTTCGAATGCCCTGAGGTCTCAGAGGGAATTGGGGAAGGATATGATGAAATAGAAATGGAGATCCCGGAAGAGTTAAAGAGAATGGTGGACGGCGAAGAAAGGCGATTATGCCCCACCAAGAAGAAACGGAAATTGTCAACTTGGGGATGAAGAAGCGAGAAAAGAAATAAAAATAGGAACGACTATTTCCTCAAAAACCAAGCATGAACCGATAGCCCTACTTCAGAATTCAAGGATGTCTTCGCTGGACTTATCAAGATATGCGGGATTGAACACCGACATAGTGGTGCACAAATTGCCAACAAAATCGGAGTGCAAACCGTACACAGCAAAAACTTCGGAGAATGAGGCGAGAGATGTTGTTAAAAATCCGAGAAGAAGTGAAAAAGCAATTTGATCTTTGGATTCTTGGAGGTAGCCAAATACCCGAATGGGTTGCAAACATTGTACCCAGTACCAAAGAAAGACGGGAAAGTTCGCATGTGTATAGATTATAGGGATCAATCGAGCTAGCCCTAAAGACAACTTCCCTTTGCCACATATTAACACGCTGGTTGACAACACCGCCGGGACATTCATGGTTTTCCTTCATGGACGGCTTCTCGTGGTACAACCGGATAAAGATGGATCCTAACGACATGGAGAAAACCACATTCATAACCATGTGGGGCACTTTTTGTTATCAAGTGATGCCGTTTGGGCTAAAGAACGCAGGGGCAACATACCAAAGAGCAATGGTGACTCTTTTCCATGACATGATGCACAAAGAAATAGAGGTATACGTGGACGATATGATTGCCAAGTCTCTAATGAGGAGGAAGAGCACCTCTGAGAACTTGAGAAAACTATTCCAAAGACTACGGAAGTACCAACTAAGGCTCAATCCTGCCAAGTGTACCTTCGCCGTTACTTCTGGAAAACTCTTGGGGTTCGTAGTAAGCAGAAGAGGGATTGAGATTGATCCTGATAAAGTGAAAGCCATCCAGGACCTTTCACCTCCCCGCACGCAAAAGGAAGTCCGTGGTTTCCTGGGGAGGCTGAATTATATCTCTCGTTTCATTTCCCAATTAACCAATCAATGCGACCCGGTCTTCAGACTTCTTAGAAAAAATAATCTTGGCGTGTGGGATGAAGAATGTCAAAAAACCCTAGAAAAGATCAAAAAGTACTTGACAAACGCTCCAATTTTAGTCGCACCAGTACCTGGTCGACCACTAATTCTCTACTTAACAGTCTTCGAGAATTCAATGGGATGTGTACTGGGGCAACACGATGAGTCAAGAAAAAAGGAGCAAGCCATCTATTACCTAAGCAGGAAATTCAATGATTGCGAAACACGGTACCCGCTAGTGCAGAAGCTGTGTTGTGCTCTAGTTTGGGCTACCAAGCGGCTCAGGCAGTACATGTTGTACCATACTACCTGGTTGATATCCAAGCTAGACCCATTAAAGTTCCTAATGGAAGCACCGGCGCTAACGGGAAGGATGGCCCGATGGCAGATGCTCTTATCTGAATTCGACACCGTAGCAGATTTCCTAGCTAGTCGTGCTTCGGATGACTATGAGACATTGAACTTTAGTTTCCCAGACGAAGACTTGATGTGCATCACAACCGAAGAAGAGATTTCAGATGATATGTCATGGAAACTTTACTTCGATGGAGCCTCCAATGCCCTCAGACATGGGATAGGGGCAGTGCTAATTTCACCTGAGGACGTCTATTATCCTTTCACCAGCAGATTGGAGTTCTTCTGCACAAACAATATAGCTGAATACGAAGCTTGCATCATGGGACTGAACTCAGCTATCGAGAGAAAAGTTAAGGAACTTCGAGTGTTCAGAGATTCGTCCCTAGTCATTTACCAATTGCGCGAGGAGTGGGAAACCAGAGACCCGAAGTTGGTCAAATATCACGAATAGATACAAGAGCTCGTCAAAGAGTTCAAAAAGATCAGCTTCAATTACCTACCCCGAGAAGAAAATCAGATGGCAGATGCATTGGCAACCTTGGCATCCATGTTTAAAACAAACACCTGGGCAGAAATGAAACCCATTGAGATGCAGACATTTGAAAAGCCTGCTCATTGTTGTAATGTACAGGAAGAGATTGACGGGAATCCATGGTACTATGATATCCTGCAATATGTCAAACTTCGAAAGTATCCAGAAGGGGCAAACGACAATGACAGAAAAGCGCTCAGAAAAATGGCAACGAAATATGTCCTAGATGGGGAGATCCTATATAGGAAAAGTCATGATCAAACATTGCTGAGATGTGTGGATGCCCGGGATGCGAAGGAAATCTTAGCCGAAGTGCATGACGGGATCTGTGGAACACACGCCAACGGGTTGTCTATAGCCCGAAAAATTATGAGATACGGTTATTTCTGGTTGACCATGGAGGGAGATTGCATCGATTACGCCAGAAAATGCCACAAATGCCAAATTTACGCTGACAAAATTCATGCACCCCTATCGCCTCTACACACCATGAATTCTCCGTGGCCTTTCGCAGCATGGGGCATGGACGTTATCGGGCAGATCCATCCGAAAGCTTCCAATGGACACCGATTCATTTTGGTCGCCATAGACTACTTCACTAAATGGGTAGAGGCAGCATCTTACGCCAATATCACAGGACTACGGTTTGTAAGTTCTTAAAGAAGGAAATTATTTGTCGATACGGGTTGCCGAGAGGATCGTCACCGACAACGCCTAATCGAACAACAAAATGATAAAAGACGTGTGCACTCAATTCAAAATAACACACCATAATTCCACGATCTATCGTCCTAAAATGAATGGAGCGTGGAAGCGGCAAACAAAAATATAAAGAAGATCATAGCGAAAACTACGGATACCTACAAGGATTGGCATGAGAAGTTGCCTTTTGCCCTTTTCGCCTATAGGGACGTCCATTCGTACATCAACAGGGGCAACACCCTACTCCTTAGTGTATGGTACGAAGCAAAGACTCCCAATTGAGGTAGAGATTCCGTCTCTCCGAGTCTTAAACGAAGTAAAAATTGGAAGAAGCTGAATGGGTGCAGGCGGACTCGACCAACTAAATCTCATTGTGAAAAAGACTAAAAGCCATTTGTCATGGTCAGATGTACCAAAAGCGGATGGTGCAGGCTTACAACAAAAAAGTGCGCCCAAGAGAATTCAAAGAAGGGGATCTGGTACTCAAGAGAGTCCTCCCTATCCAGAAAGATTCTCGAGGAAAATGGATGCCCAATTGGGAAGGACCATACGTCGTAAAGAAGGCATTCTCAGGAGGAGCCCTGATCCTAGCAGAAATGGACGGGGACGAGCTGAAAAATCCTGTAAATTCTGATGCCGTCAAGAAATACTATCTCTAAAAAAAATGGAGAGCTCAGGGCGAAAACCCAAAATCGGGCGTCTTGAAGCAAAGGAAGGACCCAAGTTGAAAACTCGTAAATGGCGGCTTGGGTAAATTGAAAATTTGAATATCTGAAGAGAAGGGTATCCCCATGAGCATCATGAAGAGGAAGCTTTGGGCAAAAAATTCTACACCAGTTGACAGGATCATGTATCATTCATATCGAAGATAATGAGAGATCTTGTATTTAATTTATACGTGTCATACCTTTCTTTTTAAGATATCTCAAAGCCCTTAATCATAATAAAACCTTGTTTTGAGCATCCATTCCTAGCCTTCTTGTCAATTTCAGTCAGATAAGATAACATAGGCTTATAATGAAACAAGAGATTTCGAAGCATTACTATGATTTAACCTTGAAAATGCAGGTAATCAAAGAAAACGATGTTAACTTCGTCCTCTAGTTCCCTAAATGGCTATCGATAGGGAAGGCGGGAAGCTTCAAACAACCTGGTAGGATAACCAATAGCACATGTCCTATCTATTCAAGAAAGGCGTACGAGATAACAAAAGAGATCTTTTGGGTGAAAATCAGAAGGGCACCCCTCTAAAAAAAACTCTCTAGAGTGAAAACCCGAAAGGGCACTCTAGAATTCCAAGTCGGAATTGAAAAAGGAGAAAGGTCGAGATGGTTGAACTTGACAGTGAAGCGGGGTATCGATGCCCGTAAGAAAGGAGAAAGCGAACGTCAAATAAGGACCAAAAACAAGCCCATCAAGATATTGAATCTCATGCATCATGAATAGTCAGACATCACTAGGATTAGGAGCATGTCAATTCATTCATTTGTCATAGCATTTTATTTTCATCTCAGACAGGTATCTGCAGATCCAAAGAGACATCGAGGGTCATCACGCCGTGAATCCTAAATGAGAAGACAATGTCTTTACATAAAGGCACATGTTTTCAAGCTCTAGAGAGAGGTTCTGTATAGGAAGAATCCTTCTTTCTGAGGTTTCAGAAGCTGAAAGTTCTATATAGGAAGGACTAACAGCTCCAGGGTGAAGACTCGCAGTTCTATATATGAAGGACTCTCAGTCAAAGCAATTCACCCATGACACGCAAGATTATATAGGAAATCCTGCTGTGTCGGAAGCGAAGAGTTCTATATAGGAAGGGCTCCGAGCTTTATTGTCTTAGAGTAAAAGGTTCTATATAGGAAGAACCTGCAACTCTGAGATTTCAGACGCCAAAAAGTTCTATATAGGAGGGACTGATGGCTCCAAGGTGAAGACTCGCAGTTCTATATAGGAAGAACTCTCAGTCAAAGCAATTCACCTATGACACAGGGTTATATAGGAAACCTATTGTGTCAAAAGCAGAGAGTCTTATATAGGAAAGACTCCGAGCTTCATTGTCTTAGAGTGAAGGGTTTTATGTCGAAAGAGCCTATAGCTCCAAGATCGGAAGGTGACGAAGTTCTATATAGGAAGAACTTACGAGCCTGAAGATTTAGCCAAGGAAGAGCGGAGATGTCCAAAAGAATTCGTTTTTCCAAAGCTACAAACAGGGAAATCTGATAAAATGAGAGTGAAGGGTTCTACGTCGAAAGAGCCCATAGCTCCAAGATCGGAAGGTGACGAAGTTCTATATAGGAAGAACTTACGAGCCTGAAGATTTAACCAAGGAAGAGCGGAGATGTCCAAAAGAATTCGTTTTTCCAAAGCTACAAACAGGGAAGTCTGATAAAAATGAGAGCGAAGGGGTCTATGTCGAAAGAGCCTGTAGCTCCAAGATCGGAAGGTGACGAAGCTCTATATAGGAAGAACTTACGAGCCTGAAGATTCAGCCAAGGAAGAGCGGAAATGTCCAAAAGAATTCGTTTTTCCAAGGCTACAAACAGGGAAGTCTGATAAAAATGAGTGCTTATGAATCTTTGCTTTGTTTCCCATTCCATGAGAACAAGCAAAGAGGGGCAACTGTAATCACTCATTTTTACTTGTACATATATTGCATGTATATTTAATTATATGAATGTTATTAATATAAGGTGATGTGTGCATGTATATGCTTTATATACGTATTGGGGGTGTATGTATGTCACGTATGTATCTAGAGTATAAGCACGTATAGAGGTTATGTTAATTATATGTATGATTATATGTACGTATACTAGAATATTATATTAATTAATGATCGTATAATATAAGTATATATTTTCGTATGTATATGTATTGCTGTTATAATTATTATTAATATTATTGGGCTGGTAAAATAAAAAATTAAATATATATTAAACCCAAATAAATAAGAATTACAGTCCAATTACAAATCCAATTACAAGGCCCGTTTGGCCCAAATCTGAATCCTATTTAATTACAACGTGCAGGTAACTGTGGGCCGTTAGATCAAGATCTGATCCAACGGCCAAGATGCAACCAAGGTCAAAAATATCTGCCAGGCGCGTGCTCCACACGTATTGACCGTTCGAGTGCCACGCGCGCGTGTGGTCCACGCGCGGACGCTTTAACATCCCACGCGCGCGTAAGATCCACGCGTTCTGACTCCTCGACTGCGGAGCTCCACGTGGCGAAATCTGAAGCCGTTTCATCAGATCGAGGCTTCATCCAGGCCGATCGTTCTTCAAGCCATCTCGACCGTTAGATCTGATCTGATCTAACGGCCGAAAATGCGTCTGGCCTCTGGCAGAATGGCCACACCGCCACCGCGCCGATATTCAGTCCCCGCGTTCAGATTATGCCAAAGACAACAAGCAAATGTCAGATCTGGAAAAGAAGATACAAGTTGCAACCAAAATACAGAGGCAGTAATATATATGAAACGGGGCTGTTGTAACGGGGAGAATTTTTTAGGAGCGAGCAAAAAAAACAGAGAGAGTAGTAACACAAAAAAGAACAAAAAGCTTGTAAAACCAGAAACTTGTAACCAGTCAAGATAATCAAAAAGGCAGTCCAGTGGTAAATTTTTATCTCTTTTTTCTTACCTGTTTTCTTTACATGCATACGCGAAAGATTAACACAAAAAAAAACATAAATAAAGAAGTAAAGTAGTCTTACCGGCGTCGTCTGTGGGTCTTCCCTTCCTCTGTGGCAAGCCTTTCGGCTTCTACAAGCCAGATCTGGTGAACAAAAGGGAGGGGAAGACCCCTTGTGGTTTCGTTTTGGTCTAAAAAAAATATTTTTGGGTTCGTATTTCTTAGATCTAGGGTAAATAAGAGGGTATCCTCTGAATCCAACCACGGATTCATGTTGAGGACGACAAGGGGAATGTTTTGGTGTATTTTGGGAGCCTACCGGCGCCGGTTAACGGCGGCCGGCGGCGGAGAATACGGCGGCCGGCCGCCGGATTCTGGGTATTGTAAGAACACGTGAGAGAGAATGAAGAACATAAGCAGAGTTACAAAACTGAAAATGAAAGAAATGAGGGGGAAAATGGGTTTCGGTCTAAAAATGGGCCTTTTATAGTTATTATTATTTTTGAAATGGGTAAATTACACACTTAATCCCACCGCGTTTTCAATATTTTCATTTTTGTCTTGCCGCATGGTATAATCACAGTCCCAGTCCCTCTGATTTTTCAAAAGGTCACAATTTAGTCACTAAATTACACCGGATCAGTTTCTGAATGGTAAAATTACGCCCTTAACCATCCCGCGTTTTTGAATCTTTCACTTTGAGTCTGCCCCTTGGTCTAATTACAATGCTGGTCCTTTTAGGTTTTATTTGTTTCGCAATTTCGTCCCCAAATTACATATTATTGTTCTTTAATTTCTGCCATTGACTTTTGTTTTTCTTTCATTTCATCTATTTTCTTTGTAAATATTATTGTTCGTATTATAATCGTATATGTTGATATTATTTTATTTTATGGCTCTCGTATATGACTCGTTTTATGTTTTTATGTATATATGTGTTAAATATAATATTTATGTTTTTTATCCGGTTATCCGTATCAAGCATGTTATGTTTTAGTTAATTCGTACATGGCATATTTAGTATTTTTATATGTGTGTGTGCTTTCTTATTTTTAGGGCTACATGTTAGTATATTTACCCTTTTTATACGATATGTGGACCTGTATATGTTGAAATATGTTTTATTACCAGTATGCATGTCTTTTTGAAATACTTGTTCGTATATATGTACTTATTCCTGCCTTATTATTTTGACATATGATAGTTGTTTTTATCTATTATTTAGAATAATATATATATATATGCATGTTTTAGTCTAGAATATCATCTATGTTAGATTAATATTCTGTTATGACGATATTTACTACATTTAAACATTTTACCATGTTTTATATTTTTGCCATTAAGATTGCATATCGAGATATAAATTGTTAATGCGGTGTCCTTTTATCCGAACGTAAACGGGGCCAGTATCAAGCGTAGTGATAGTGGTTGGGCGTTTATTCTCGGATAACGGGACCCTTAAAATATATTCGCAATTATGACCGAAATTTAAAATAATCGTCACTATAATCCGGAAAATCCAATATTAATAAAGCGGTAATTATTAAAGTACCAATTTTTGGGCGGTGTGGGGGTGCTAATCCTTCCCCATCCGTAACCGACTTCCGAACCCTGTCTTTTTGAATCTCTGGTTTTGTGGTGTCCGGCCTACCTAAGTGGCCGGTGGCGACTCCATTTTTATGAGGTTTTTTGTAAACCCTGCGGAATAAATATTTTTAAATATCACAAACATCTTTCAAACACACCTTTCAAAAATCATCGTTTTTATTTAGCGTGCCTTCGCTACACATTCCTGCTTGCATTGCACCGTCCCATCTCACACAACAATTACACAAATTGATCCCATTCTACTCTGCAAATAGATTTAAATTATAACATTAATTTAATGTGAAAAAATTAGAATGAAAATTGAACACGAGACTTTCAAATATTGTAAAAATCTTTCTTTAATTTTATTTTAATATATTATATTTTAGGGCATGAAACATTTTATTAATAATTTAAATACGAATATTTAATTGGTTTAATTTTTTATTATTTTCTCGATTTTTCAAAGCTTCGCTATGACTAATGCGCACTGACTCACGTCACACATTTAATTTTAATTAATAAATTTACTAATGATAATTTTTTACATACACACGACCTCAAATTTAAAACTTATTTAATTGTATATACATGTCCCGACAATTGCAAGTAAATATAAAAAAATGAATGGAAAATATCAGTTTCGAGAAATGGAAGACCGGGAAATGGAGTCAACCTTAAACTATGACGGCTGGGCCGCCCGCGCTTTGTCAGCTAAGTCCACATGCTCCTACCATTATTAATTTATTACTACATATGAAAAATAATTGAAAAACTAATATCTTCTCTCGGTAAAATTACCTGGACAGTCCCCCTACTATCATAAACAAATCAATCAAGCCCCTATATGAAATACTGGACCAATCAAGTCCCAATACTTTTCAATTGGAAGCAAATTGATAATAGTGTTAACGAAAATCATTACTGATGCGACATATGTATTTCGACACAAATTTGATGCGGCACTGATAGTGATAACTGATATATAATAGAATCATAATATTTTCAAATATGGAGAGGCGGAATACTAGCAGGGCCATAAAAATATTTAAAAAATGAAAATTTTGTGACAAAATTATTTTTAATTAGGGATGTTAATGGGGTGGATTTTACGGGGACTCATCCCACTTTATTCAATTGGCATGGATAGTTACAAATTTTGCGGGTTGTAAGGCGGGGATGAAGTTAAAAATTAGATTAGCCGTGGATGATGGGAAAGGCGTGAATATGCCTTTGTGTCCGCCCCATCCCCATCCGCTCCGCATCATCCCCACCCGCCCCAATAAATCTTATAACATGTTATTATAAATATTATTTAAAATATAATATCAGTTTCGATCATAATCAAATTTAAGGTAACTCATATTGACTTGTCTTGGGATATTAATAAAAAGTTCTCTATATATATACGATTGAGTTTGAGATTGAGATTGATCAGATCAAATATATAAATATTTTTTAAAATATCAGTTTGAATCAAAGTCAAATTTAAGATAATTTATATTGACTTATCTTGGAATATATATATATATATATATATATAACATTTATGTTTATTGGTTTCTTCTCTACTGTTGTCTGTCGTTAAACATTTATTTTAATGTTTGTTTTCTTCTCCTCAGTCCTCATCATAGGTACGTTACTCTTCAACTTTTTAATTGTATTTTCCTAATATTGTATCTTATTTAGATTCTATTAGAATTTGTTCTTATTTTTTAAAGATCTTTTTCATTGTTATTTTATTTTTAGTTCTTTTTATATTGTTTATTTGTTACAACAATTGAAATATTATTTTACATGTTATTTATGATATTTTCGGTCATTTACAATAGACTTTAGTATTTTTTTAGTCCAATTTTTTTGTCGTGCAAAATTTAATTTCTTATATTATTATTTTTTTAAAATGATGACAGTTAGAATAATGTCACATATATGGTGGGAGTTCGAATGACGGGTATTTCATACTTTTTTCATAACAAATTTGATATATATTTTTAACTAATATTTATAAATATATTATATGAATGGGTCATGGGGAGGGTAAAGAGGGGATTATGTGGGTCTCAAGACCCACTTGGGTGATGGGGCGGGGATGATTTTAGTCTTGCGAGTTGTGGGGCAAATATGGTTTTAGATTTTGTATTCACAATAAGTTGTGGGACGAGGATGAAGATGAAAACTCTTGGCGAAGATGGGTGTGGGAAGAGTACCCTTCACACCATCTCCGTCCAATTGACATCTGTAACACCCCAAATTTATTTAATTAAAGTTATAAAATAAGGAAGCAAAGGAGTAAAAGAAATGATGAAAAAATGATTGATTGTTGAATGGGGCTGGTGGGGTTTGAACCCACGACCTCACCTATTTCCTTCTCTTATGGGTGTTGAATCACTGAGCCAAATGCTCATTTCTGCCAAGTGTTGCCTTGATCTGCATTTGAATTAACTTTGAGAAGTATACTAAATCAGATTGAATAACCCATCTGACTCTTCACCTACCGTCTTTATTGTTTCTTCGTCATTGAGAGTGAGAGAGAGAACACCAAAGGCCTTTAGCTCTGTTCGTCGTCCGATCTACCTTACCGTTGCGTTGTGCATGTCATCGCCGTTGTTGGTGTGATTGCCATCACGCTCTGATCTCACTTATGTGCACCACTCGCGCAGTCATGCAGTCGTCCGCCCTGGAGAGCGGCTCAAAAGTTTGACGAGAACCCAACCGTTACCCATGTTTCCTCCAATTTCGACCGCTCCGACAACCTGTTCGCCGCGCCGTTAATTCCATCGTCCTCTCCGTGCCATGGTGAACAAAACCCAACTGGCTGACTAACACCGACAAGGGCTTCATCAGAAATTCGTCAATTTTGGCCATCTCAGATTCGTTTTATGTAAGATCCAGTTAAATTTTGACTTGTTTTGATGAACTCTGGGTTTAGTTGAATCGTATGTCTGATGGGCTATGTTTTTCTGGCAGAGCATGACCATTGGAGTCACCGACGACAATTCCGGCATACCACCAGCGAGTCTACTAAGTTTGGGTAAGTGGGCCTGAACCGGTTTGAGCCAACCATCTAAACCCGGTCTGGGCCAGTCTGACCAACCCGATTTGATAACCCACCAGGCTTATTATAAGCCAACAGGCTGGCCTGATAAGGCCCAATGGCCTTTAACCCATACTCGTCTGGTCCAAGTCCAAACCAAACCCGAGTTTGACCCAATTTGACCTGTCTGACCCGAAACGTTAACCGAGTCAATCCAGTTGAGTCAACTCACTCGAGTCAACCCAACTGAGTTAATTTATCAGAGTCAACTCAGTTAACTTGGACTTATTGACTCTGATCGTTGACTTTGACCAAAAGGTCAATTTTCTAAAAGCCCTTATTTTATATTTTTCAACGTCCTGAGTCCAATTTTGAAGTTCGTTTCGTGAAATTTCAACATGAAAGCCTCCAAATCTGATATTGGACTCAAACATGCTTATGTGTTTCATTGTTCAGTTTAAAGGTAATGTGATTAAGGATTAATTATGGATTATGTTTAATTGAAGGTATTCACATATCTTCGTATCCGAGATGTTAAGGACATCGAATTCAGATTCGAGAGTGTTCAATGTTGTTTCAAGGGTCAATCGATATAGTAAGGATTCAAGGTAATACATTACTACCTCTTGTATGCTTTATGAACATGTTGGCATTCGGTTAATGCATATATGATTATGATTAAGTGTACCTTCACCCATACATGATTATGATTAAGTCGATTCGATTATGAAATAGAAAAATAGTAATGTTGATAAGACGAACTATTCAAAAAAGAAGTTTAACATACCGAAAGGATTTTGAGTTCAATAAGTGATTAATAAGACAGTTAATCTCTCAAGTCTCAATTATAATATCTGAAATATTTTGTTAGGAAATGACAATGATACCTTTGAGGTGTAAGAATGATTAAAATACCCCCAACCAAGGAAATGACATGGAATTTACACTCGATCTGATAAAATAACTACTTTATCTGAAATCCTTGTTCTATGGGGAAAACTTCGGTATCAAGATGCAAATATGTGTGATAACAAAACACTTGGGTTTTCTCGAACACTGGATAAACACCTGAAGATAAATTTATTGGAAGTGCTTCGTATTCTTGAACTGACCTAAATCACAGTAAAGAATGAATTGATTGGAATGATTGAAAGGACTGAAATAACCTCAGGCATTGACATTACCAAATTAACTTAAATGCTGGATAAACCCTTGAGTTCTAGAATGAATGAATTGTTTTGGAAATATCAAAAGTACCTGAATGACTGAAACACCTTTGAGTACTTAAATGATTGAAATACATACGTGACTTAAGATAAATAGAAGCTTGGAAAATCTTGAAATTTCTTATAGATCACAAATGACGGTAACGCCTCTATGGGTTCTGAAGCATGACTCGTGTACGTCAATCACTCACGATATTAATGCAATATTAGAAGATTTCTGCACGAAATATATGTTCGACTACTCGGTGGTAAGTCATGTGGTGAATTATGAAGGTTACCGTTTAGCTATACGATACAGTCAATTCTAAGAAATGAATACCCATGAGGTGTCTCTATTCGGATACTTGGCGAGTATCGTATTGTTGAGATCTATTTATTTGGAATATACTTGAAAGTTAAAAGGTCGATAGAAATCTGGAATATTACAAATTATTGCTTTACCATTATTGGATTAAATTACAAGTTTACCCCCTAACAATTAAATGACCAAAATGCCCTTGATAGCCAAAGTAATTGGAACGTTCTGGATATATCGGATATCTCTAACGATCATGATGTATAAATTCCTGAATGTCTGGTTGGAGCTTTTAGTTCTGAACTCCTTTTCATTAGGGACATCGCTTCTGAAATCAGTTCAAAACTGTTAGAAGATACGTGCCCCCTTCTTGCGTCTGCGAAGCGCCGCCGAAAAATAAATCAACCATATGATGTTTCATGTGCACATGAATATTCTCTCTGGTTCAAAATTAAGAATGTTCATCTGTTTTGAAATATGACTCATATCCGTCCGAAAATATATCTTTGTGTCTGATTTGAAAGCATGCTATTTGTGTTCTGATATACTGGAAATACATGTCTGATTTCTGTATTTACACCATTACTATTGTCTGCACTAAGCTGATTCTCTAGGTACTATTTGGGATATTGTAAGAAGTCACTACAGGTTCAGTGCTGGTAATTCTTTATGGACGTAAGGTCGCCTTTTGGTTAGGTTCTGACGCTTCGGCTCGGGTAATTCCTTATGGATCTAAGGCATCCCTTTAGGTTGGCTCCTACACCCTTTGGTCATAGGGTAAGACCTTATAGATGCAGTTATGGGAAACTGCATATCGGTGTATGGTTGGAGGGTAGTTAGGTGCTTCAAATAAAACTTTCATTCCTAATTTTAATCTACCCCACTGAATAAACTATCAATGTCTGCAACTCTATGTATGGTTTTTATCTGTACTCAATGGAACACACCAAACTTCCTAGTTCAACTTTCATAATCTATATCTCTTCTGATCCTTCGGGTTATAGGCATTTTGTCTGGTACTCAGGTGATCAGATAAAGAGAAACCTTGTTATCTTCAAGTGTATCGTTCTACGAATATCAATTCATATTTGGAACCTATTGTAGTCTGGATCATCATGACAATTTTAGTGCATTGCCTTATACCTGCTTGTGCTTACTGCATCATTTGGTAGTTTTGTATTACTGAGCTTTTCTAAGCTCATGTTGTTTTTACCATCGCAGGTTACAAGATCAACCATATTGCAAGTTATCGACATCAGTACAAGAGTTCCTTCGGCATTGCTTGCGGAATATGGTACTTGTGTAATTAGGGGGCATGTATGTCACGTCTTGTTTTATATTGAGTCTGAAACTCATTTTATAACATGTATTTATGAATACTATTATGTTAAATGAATAATTTCTGAATTTGTATTTTTGATTTAGAATTTGTTTTATGATTTTAAATGTTTTGACAATTTGTTTTATCTGAAATTTTAATGTGGGTCGCTCCGGTGAACCAAATGTGACACCTCGATTGGATTGGACAACCCGTATTAGTTTGGGTATTACAACATTCCTATTTTTAGCCCCTTGAAAGAAATATGATTCATTATTGACCTTTTTAAATTTATAAATTTTTAAAAGTCTGCCTCAATAAATAATGTTAAGTTCTGCCACTGAATTAACATGGACTTCAAATACAAAAAGAAAAACTGAACACTTATTAATGCCAAGTTTAATCAACTTACTTCCATTTTAAAAGTTTAGGGACTAGAATCTCGATTGATTTTTTTCTCAACTTGGTTGATGTATTATTTAGAAGAGCGACTCATTTGCTCACTTTATAATAGTATAGGTACTCATTTTCTCACTTAGGCTTCTTGCCCAAACTATGGTGATAATGAGTGGAATTCATAAATGGTAATCACTTTTCACATCAACAAGATAACTTTATGTTATTATCGATAAACAAACTTAAAACCAGAACATAACATGGTAGAGAATTTAAAACATAAAAAGAACAACAAAAAATGATAAATTTAAAAAAATAAGATAAGCGATACACCAGTTAGATAGACATTTTTTTGCACCAAAGAAAATATCTACAATCAATTATAGGAAGGGTCCTTAGGAGTTGTCAAAACACGAATTAGATGAAATGCCAAAATCAGCAACACCTTTCACGTCTAGTCTCAAAGATGACAATTCGCTACATAGTACATCAACAAAAAATTAAAAAAGAGATTAAACTTTACTTGACCACCGACAAACACGAATCAGAAACAAATGTTGTGAGAGTTACCGTACAAACACCCTAAACCCGTAAAAGTAACCATAGAAAAGTACCATAAGGCAGACATGTGCCATAAAAGTAGAGAAAACGTGTCATAAATACAAAAGAAAACGCAATAAAATATGCAAAGAAAAAACAAATAAAAGAAAATAAAGAAATATAAATCACCATAGGCAAGAAAAAAAAAGGAAAGAGAAGCGACTATGGTTCAATATTCCATATTTTCAGAGTCGAAAACTCTATGGTTCCGATGCAGCCGTAAATTCCACATTATCGCTGGTGTTTTAGGATTGGAATTGTAATGATGAGATTATATTTTGAAAATGATTAGAAAACAGCATTTTATTTTTGTCGGGTGAACCAGAATCAGCAAATACAACATCAAACAAACATACGCCGTGGTCAAACAACAAATACTGAAATACAGACTCTGCAAAGCTCAAGGCGGCATACCAGTAATCACCATCACCGCCATTCAACAAGGAACTTATCTCGATCAACACCACTTTTGCTTCACAATTGTCATAGTTATTAATTAAGATAACTGACTTGTGAACAATCTTTTTACATATTTCAAGAGGAAGAAAACACATCAGAAGTGGTCAGGCCTTTTAATTCCTGGAAGAAAACATTCTCTTTATATAGTATAACACAAATCAGGTCATGCTCCGCATTTGGCTTGGGAAATAAAGTCGACATATTTCTGAACATCATCCAGGGAATAGAGTCGAAGTAAGTCCATGTTCTGAAAGGGCTTAAACAGCTGTGGATGAGCCTCATCAACAAGCTCCTTGGGCGTCCGTATGGTCTCCCCACTGAAAGAGAAGAAAGCAAGGCTATATCTTTCCTTTCCAGCTTCCGTTGTGATCACACGATGGATTGGAGACTGAATTCTTCCATTGCTCCATGCCTGTACAACAACAACAATCCAATTATTTAATTACTCCACATTTTTTTACCTTTTTTATAAAAAAAAGTTGAAACTTGTGAGACGAACTAACCAAGAGTGCATCGCCAGCCATGACAAGGAACGTAGAACCAGAGGGCTCGACGCCAATCCAATCACCATCCCTTGTTTTTATCTGTAGGCCTGCAACTTCATTATCATGAAGTATGGTCATGAAGCTCTTGTCAGTGTGATCCGGACATGCATCTATCTCACGTTCATCTTCACGGGGCACCCTATAGTTGAGCATTCGAAGAAGATATTCAGTAGATTCGATGTGGGAATCATAGTACTTCCCCACACCATAGCTTTCAAACACCATTCTTTTCACCATTCGGTCAAGTTCCGATACCAGCTTCGAGTACGCATGTATACTTTCACTAATCAACCATTTTCAAACAGAAAAAAATGTCAGTAAATCAAGCTGAACAAAATATAGGGTTTGAGAGTTGAGACTGTATATATTATATATACGTACCAGAAAGTTTTGTTCCCGTTAGGCCACATGAGATTGGTGAAACCCTGAGTTCCTTGAAGAATGGTGGGGTTATCAATGCCCATGCTTTCAGAGAGAGGGATGCAAGGGTGCTTGAAGTAACCAAAGTAAGGCTTCTCAGAAGTGTTCTGAACCTTAATCTCTGTAGGAAGATCGAACAATTGTTGCAAAGAGATGAACACATCATCCTGCAGTTGTAGAGTAACTTTGTCATAAGTAGCCAAGAAGCACCCGTATTGCTCAAACGCCGCTCGAACGTCCTTGCATTTGGACATCCAAGCGTCGCTACCGGGCTTCGAACTCGCATCGAAAATATCGATGACGGGTACCTTCATAGGCATAGCAGCTGATTGCAGGTGAGCCATTTTCAGAGCTTAGTTTTCTGCTGAGAAAGAAATATCTGTTGTAGAAATAGGGTTTGAGATAGTATTTGTTGCAAGTGGCTGAACCCTGGATTTGATTTGCTTATATAGACGACGAGGGGGGCCTTGCATTTGATTACAATTAAAATAATGTAAAGGTGGTTTCCTGTTTTCCGGCCGCCGCCCCTTGTATATAATTTGGCTGGTTTAACCGCCGTGAGATTAAAGAAATGTATCTGACTTTTCTTCCGGGTGATTAAAAAAATCAGACAAGATCTCCGTCCAAATGAAAGACTAGATATTTGATGATCAACATACCAGGTCAGTTCTACTTATAAACCGACTTTTATAATTTTAAGTTCAAATCTAAGTCAAGTCTATCTATATTTGATTATCAGTGAATTCATGAATCTGTGTTTAGTCCAACTAGTTCATGCAAATTACAGTTTTTTTTTTAAGACTTTGGTTTACATATGCTCAAATATAGGGATGGTCATTTTACACATATTCAATGGGTTCCGACTTGACCTAGTTTTAAAGGGTCGAATATTTTTTTTTTAAAAAATCGGATTTAAGTCTGAATTTTTGAAGATAAGGTCGGGTCGGATTTGAGTTTATGATGTCCGACTCGACCCAAAATAATAGTTTAATTTTATTCTAAATATTTAAGTATAATTGTTACAATGTCCCTCTCTTTATATATATTTTAATTATCTTTTTATTTTTTAATAAAAATAGAATAATTATTATAATGTTTCCTTTTTATTTTTTTCAATTAGCTCTCTATTTTATCGAATAATAGTAAATCAATTTTTATTTATGTCAGGTTGAGTTTGAATTTTTATTCTAGAATTTGAATTCGGGTTGAGTAGAACATAAAAATGTCGGATTAGGTCAGATTTGGATGAAAATATTAATTTTCCGGTTAGGCCATAAACCTGACCCGTAACTATCCCGCTCAAATCCAGGTAAAAAGAAATTAAAATTCAAAAAAGTAATTTGAAAAAAAAAGTTACGCATGTAGTATCATGCGAGCGGTCATGTAGCATCGTTAAAAATTAAAGTTTTAGTCGATATTTTATTAAAAAGTAATTTTACTCTTTTTGAAAGGTTAAATGTCAAAATTTGTCTATTATCGTCTTTATTTATTTTTTTTATTTTCTAAAAATTGATGATTTTATCCATAAGCGGTGAAATAAATAAATTCACAAGCAAATTTCAGATGTTGTCATGTGTACGATACTAGTACATCAAATAAATGTTCAATTTTCAAAATAAAATTAAGTTTTTTTTTATCATTTTTATGACCCTTTTTAAATTAAAAATATCATATAATATGTGGATTTGACCCATTTTTGTAAATTACATAAAATCCATAATTTATGCTAGGTTTTTTTTTATCACTTTCTTTATTATTATCATCATATAAAAAAGAAAATATCTCATACACTGACGGTGAAAATAAAATTTTTTCATAAGAGTCTTATTTTTAAGGTTTTGGAAACTAGTTTTGGGTTTAGTGCTTAGAGTTTTAGAATTTAGGGTTTAAGTATTAGGGTTTAGGTTTTGGGTAATATGGTTAGAGATTTAACTTTTAACTTATAAAACTAAATTTTAATCCTAAAATCTAACTTATAACTACGTTCTTTAAATTTAAAACTTCTATGCTTAAACCCTTAAACATGGTCCCTAAACCTTAAAATTGAGGTGCATATAAAAATAAAATTTTCGCAAGTACTCATTCGTGGAATAATTACCCATATAAAAATTTAAAGTTTTTTTTATCACTTTTTAATCCTAATGTAACAAAAAAAAAATTCATTAATATTATTAATTCCAACTTTGTGGATTATACGACCATAATAATAAAAAAAAGAGTTACATTGTCTACAAAATATGTATTGTCAACAAATTAAAAATATATAAAAATATATATTATCTTATAATTACTTTTAAATTATTAATAAAAAATGCATATTACACGCGGATATTGCTGCATCCTAAATATGGATTTTAGTATATAGTATGGTCATTTTAATATAGTAACATTCCATATAACATTTATAAAAATATGGGGTAGCAGCCAGCTAGGACTTTATCTAAATTAGGAAATAAGAAATGATTATTTTAACATACGACTTTGCAGAGTCAAAAACTATAATTAAAAAATTCGCCCGACCTAAGATTACAACAGATTTGGTCATTGAATCTAAACCCGATTCCTAGTTGCATGGCAGCTAGCACCCACCGTCCCCTAAAACAATATTATTACATCGTCTCATTTTCTTTTAAATATTTGAAGTTAATTCCAGAATATTTATAGTTATATTAATATATATTATAGTTAATTCGAGTCCATTTAATCGATCGAATATTTATTAATATTCTGATAAAATTCAAAGTTTGAGTCTTACATGTGATAGGTATATATGATTCGATTCGATTAAATTCGATAAATTATTTTAATAACCCGTCGATTTTCGGTTAGGTTAATTGTGATTTCCCGTAATCTGTAAACGTGTAGTCTGTCAAAATACTAGAGTATGAATCTATTTTTGATTTATCGATTTTTGTTACTCAGCCTGTGAATTTAAGGATGGTCATTTGACCTATACCAATGGGTTCTGACCTGACCCAACTTTATAGGGTCAAGTTTTTTAAAGAAAATTCTGGGTCTGAGTTTAAGATGGAAAATACCCTATCCGACCCTACTCGAAATAATATTTTAATTTTATTTTAAATATTTAGATATAATTACTATAATACCCCTCTCTTTATATATATATATATTTCAATTATCTCATTATTTTGTCTAATAAAAATAAAATAACTATATAATGCTCCATCTGTATTTATATTTTTTTAATTAGCTCTTTATTTTATCAAATAATAGTGAAAATGATAATTTTTATGTATGTCGGGTAGGGTCGGATTGAGTTGTGATCTTATTCGACTCCTTAAAAAATGGTTTAATTGTACACGTCCCAAGAATTGCAAATAGAAATAAAATTAATGATAATATCAAAATTTGATGTTCCGGAATTCTAGGACTGCAAAATGAAGTCAACCTTAAAATCTAACCGCCGACCCTCCCTCGCTCTGTGAACTGAGCCCACACGCTCCTAAGATTACATATAAAAATATTTTTTAATATCCGGGATGCAATCACATGATAATACAAGTATTTGTTCATTTTTAATCACTTGAAAATATACACACTTAATAGATATAAATATTCGAATCAAATTTTTTAAGGATAATATTATTCTTTTCTTTACTGAAATTATTCAAAAAAATTTATATAAATATAATTAGAATGCCCAAATTATGGTGATTAAAAAAGAGTGAAAAAATCACAAATGGTAAGCTCTCCTTTGACAACATGTTTAAATAGGGTTTATTAATTGGAATTTATGTTATAGTTATCTTTATTCAATTAATACATAAAAATATTAAGACATTCATGCATTAATTATCAAATCTATAAAGTGTAGGAGTCCAAATTCATTAACGCCCTAAGAACTCAACCTAAACATGATTTTATCTTGAATTATATTAAATGTAAGTTTATAGGTGTAAACTCCATCTTCTAAAAGATAAGATATAGAGTCCTGAAAACAATCAAAATAATTTTATGCATAATTTATACAATATTTAAACTTCTCAAAACATTTCAAATTTTAAGTTAGAGGTAATTGTACGTTTAAACATGTTCAGATTCATAAATTAAGTTGCTTAAAATTATATTTTTAGGAATACGAAGTTAAGTATCAATAAGAAATATAAAGAAAAATACCAAAACTACATGAGAATTTAAACTCCGCAAGGATGTGACCGTCTCAATACTTCTCTATCCATCGATGACTGCATCACAAGTTTTTTTGGGAAAAAATTGATTTTATTAATTAATTATTAATTATATCTAACAATATATCAGATGTTATACAATCAGGATAATCCATATAAAAAAATACCAAGTCTACAATAGTTGTGGCCCAATGAGATAACTTATAGGCAACCGAATTTGCGTCCATAATAGGAATTAAAGTTTTAATCCATGTATATTTAAGTCCTAATTGAAGCTCCAAAAACAAAATAAAAAATTAGCTTTCGGTTTAATTACATAGTAGACTTCGTTAAATTTGAAGAAAAATATATCATCCCCTGTATTCAGTAAAAATTGTCGTTTATTGGATTAATTAAAACATAAACTTCCTTGTAATTTAAGCCAAAGTTTTGTTTAATTGATTTTTTGAATAATCTACATTCAACTTGTTTATTTTATAAGCCGTAACAAAGCTGGGGTACATTCCCTGATTTGTCATTGATTAAAATTAGGGACGTAAAAATAAGTAATCGGATGAGTTTTAGGTCCGGTCAAATCGAATACAATTATTTTAGGCTGATTTGATATTTCAACTTGATTCAGGTACGAGTCAATTTCAGGTCGGGTCCGAATCAGTTAATTGATGGGTTAATTCGGGCTCGGGTGAACTTTAGGTCGGGTTCATCTCAGGTCGAGTTCATTTCAGGTCGGGTTAATTCAGGTTTCGAATTCGTATTAAGTTTGAGTTCAATACAAATAGTCGATAGACTTTGAGTTGAGTCATTTTGCATAAATTATTTAACGC
This sequence comes from Hibiscus mutabilis, assembly GCA_019671005.1. NCBI lineage: Eukaryota > Viridiplantae > Streptophyta > Magnoliopsida > Malvales > Malvaceae > Hibiscus > Hibiscus mutabilis. Next base: position 112,665 of record JAGYYJ010002217.1, read on the forward strand.
CTTTCACGAACATTAATCACATTAAAAATAAAATATTAGGGACTAGAATGAACAAAAATATCATCATGTTTAAAATATTGGACTAAATTACAAAAATTAGAAATAAATAAGGGTCAAATTTCGGCTAAAAATAAAATATTAGGGACTAGAGTGAAGAAATATATCAGCATATTAAAAATATTGGATTAAATTACAAAAATATTAAAAATAGGGGTTAATTTTGGTTAAAAATAAAATTTTAAGGACTAACATGAACAAAAATATTATCATATTAAAAATATTAGACTAAATTACGAAAAAATGAATAAGGGTCAGTTTTGACTAAAAAATAAATTTTAGGTACTAGAATAAACAAAAATATTACTGGGCTAATTTACTAAAAATATAAATAAATATAGGGCAACTTTGACTAAAAATTAAATTGTATGGACTAGAATAAACAAAAATATTATTCGACTAAATTACCAAAAATATAAATATATATGGGTCAATTTCAGCTGAAAATAAATTTTTAGGAACTAGAATGAACAAAAATATCATCATACAAGTCAATTAGTTTCTTACATTATAATATAATAAATTTATAATTTATCAAATACTTCATTTTTTCTTGAAAATCATCAAATCATAGACTTCCTCAATTACATGTAAGGTAAATATCAAACCAAGTCAATATCAGTTCAGGTCAAAACAGGCCGGGTTCAAAACATGTCGGGTAAAATCGGATTTCGGGTCATTTCAGTCGGGTTATATCGATTATTTGGCATGTTAGTCTCGGGTTCGGATTTGTATCAATCGAGTACAAGTCAGATTCGATTACTACAATATCATGTCCAACTTGAGTTTTGGTTAACAACAGTCAGTTATAGATCGATTTCGAGTCATCACTTCCTCAGGTCAAAACAAATTTTGACTCAAACATATTTTAGTCGAGTTTTAAAATCAGATCAGCTCTTTTACATCCCTAATTAAAATAGTGTCACTTCTCGGTAAATATAATATCCAAGTGATTATCATTATTAATAACAATCAAATTAATATAAGAATAACTTCTTAATCAAAACATTATAGTTGAAAAATAAGGCAATAACATGCTTTATTAACATCCTACTATATCTAACGAAAATAAATATACTGAAAAGAACCGGTTGAATTGTAAAATAGATAAATAAAAATGAATTCAACATTTGTCTTAATGAAAAAATAAATAATGTTCATCCTAAGAGACATTGGTTTAAATCACTTTGTCTACGAGGTGTATGCGCTTTGTTAAAGAATTAAGAATATGTATAAACAAATACTACCTTATAATCACTTGAATCATACGACAGTGTTTGATCAAATTGATACAATAGTTTTTTAATAAAAGCTGCTAGTTTTATTCGAAGAGAAAATATCCAAAACTACAATAATAGTTTACAACTATCATCGTAAACTAAATATATAATTTGACATTTTTCTATAATATTAACATAAGAAATTAACCACTTTAGATCATACAAGGACTATACATGGAAAAGGTTAAAAACCCAACCAAGACACTCGAAGAAAAATTAGATAAGAACAAATCTGACCGCATCGGCAAACGAATCACAAAAGGGGATTAAACTATTGAAAGGCCACCAAAAATCACAAATCAGAGCCGAGCGTCGTGAGAAACTATCTACAAACGCAGTCTGCGTATCAAAATTCAATCCGAGTGTACAGAGCAGGGAAAATCGGTAAAATTACAAATAAGCGTCATCTTAATCAGTCGTGATATCCTCAAATCCAACATTAAGAAAACATAAAATAAAATAACGGTCAAACGATAAAAAAATAAGACAAAAACATACTAAAAGACATAAATAAATGTGTCATAGTGACAAAATTATTCTTATTAAACACTATAAATAAATAAATAAATAAAAGTACATAGCGGGCGAAACCGATGCCCTACCGTTTAAACGAAGTTAAAGAAGAAAGCACATGCAGTGATCTATGAACGGCGACGCAAACCCTATTTTCGCGTAACAAGGACAAGGTTGAATAGTTATACATAATTTTTCATGTTGAAAAAAATAGAAAATTAACTAAATATAGAAATATGTCACATAATAATATTTAAACATTATTTATAGAATTTAAATATTGATTTAAGAGTATAAAAAGTCTTTAAATTTTTGAAAAACAAAAATTAATTAAATCTTTGGGTTTTTTTGTACTTTATTAAACCAATAAAACAATAAATTGAATCAATTAATCTCTTTGACCAACATTAATTGTCCAATCTAACGGTTTTTTAGATTAATTGGTGCAATACGTTGTGTCACAATATTGTCTCTTAACATTTTCATAATTTTTTTTTAAAAATTCTTTAAAAGTCTTAAAATTTTTGAAAGCTTACATAACTTATAAAATAATATTTTTTTTAAAAAAATTATGTGGCAGCAATATCTAAAAGAAAAATGTCAAATGGTCAAATAGCTTAATTGATTCAGTTTATTGGTTCAAGAGTTTAATTGAGTGTAAAAAAATTTCATGGCTTAATTGATTTTTTTTAAATTCAACCCTTAAACCTAAAATATTTCACTAAAATTGTATCAAATATAATTTTAAATTTCATGTATAGATGGTGAAAAAATATTTATTTCACAAGTATGTTGTATTATTGTCGTGTCTTTAAATTAATATTTAATACGCTAATTGCGTAAAGTTTAATTACACAAGTATGATTAAGACAGTTTCTAAGTGTACTTAAATTATATTTAACAAAACAAAGAAGACTTTTGGCAGTGTTTTAACATCGCTCGTGGAGTTAAAAGTTTGCGAATCTAATTACTAAATAATTAATATTTGGCAGTGTCTATATCAATATTATCGTGGGCTTTTGAGCTCAATAAGCTATTAGGCATTACTAAAAAGAGGTTCAAAGTTAAGCCCAAAACTTGCCAAGTCAGCTCATCAAGTATTGGAACACGTGTCAACAGGGAAAGAGAAGAAAACCTTAAATCACGTGAGGGGCCGTACGTACGAACAAATATTCCAAATGCTAATAGTATATATATTAGCCCTCACCGTTATAACGAACCCTATAACCAAAAACCTCTTCTCTCTTTCTCTCTCGGGGTTTAAGCAAACGATTCAAGCGAAATGGCCTCATCCCGACCGCCGCCGCCGCCATTTCGGTCTCTTCCTCCGCCACAACCGGCGTCGACCGCTGCCGTAGGAGGGGGGAATCCGCTGCAACGAACTTCATTGTACGTTGGTGATTTGGACCCGAATGTTACCGAGGATGACCTCTTTAACAAATTCTCCCCCGTTGCTGCCGTCGTTTCCATTCGCCTTTGCCGATGCCTCCTCACCGGAAAGTCTCTTTGTTACGCTTACGTCAATTTCTACTCCAATTATCATGGTATCTTTCTTTCCTCTACTTTTTCTTGCCTTCTTTTCTTGAAAAGCTCTGTTTCTCGAGTTTCTTGGAACTGTTTCTTTTTCTTCATTCTGTTTCGTGTTAAGAATTAGGTTTTTTCTTGTTTTGTTCATATTGTTTTCTCTGAATCCGTTCAATGTTCCGGTTAGTTCTTGGCTTCTTCTTGCCTTGCTTCCACTGTATTTTTGGTTATTTGATGAATCTTGAGTAGTTATTAACGTTTATCCTCTGATTTTTTATCAGCACGTAAAGCTTTCGCTCTAAACCACACTGACCTGAAGGGAAAACCAGTGAGGATAATGTGGTCTCAGAGAGATCCTTTCCCAAGAAAGAATGGTATTGGCAATCTTTTTGTCAAGAACCTGGACCCTTCTATAACCGCCACTTTCTTGGAGGGAACCTTCTGCCGTTTTGGGAATATTCTTTCGTGTAAAATTGCTGAAGAAAATGGAAAGAGTAAAGGATTTGGGTTTGTACAGTTTGATTCAGAGGAATCAGCCATGGCTGCCATGACCGCTCTCCATGATACTATGCTTATAGGAAAGAAGTTGTATGTACATTTTTTTGTCTCATTTTTGCTCATTAGATTAGACGAATGGCTACCCTATAGTTGTGTGATTGTCCTATTTGCTTTGTTTGATTTGGTTGTTGCACTTCCATGGCAGATATGTGTCCAAATTTGTCCGGAGGAGCAAGAAGACAACTGCTGAAGAAGAGAAGTTCACTAATCTCTATGTGAAAAATCTGCTTGGTGACATGACTGAGGATCGTCTTAAAGAAATGTTCTCTAGATATGGGAAGATCTGCAGTGCAGTAATCATGAAGGATGATAAGGGGATCTCAAGAGATTTTGGGTTTGTCAACTTTCAATCCCCAGATGATGCTAAGGCGGCTCTGGAGGCAATGAACGGTGTTCAAATTGGTAAAATTGGCCCTTTTGGTGTTTTTCACTTTTAAAAAACTTGGTAGTTCATCTAAAATAGTTATCATTTACATGTATGAAATTGATTTGTTAATCAGGTTCAAAGAATTTGTTTGTGGGAAGGGCTCAAAGTAAGGCTGAAAGGACAAAGCTATTGAAACATAAGTACAAGGATGCGTTTGGCTTCCGTTTCGAGAAATTGAAGGCTTCGAATCTCTACGTGAAGAACCTCAATGTATCCATCGATGACGAGAGATTAAAAGAACTTTTTGGTCCCTTTGGACGAATAACCTCGGCCAGGGTGATGCGCCTTGAAAATGGAACGAGTAAGGGATTTGGCTTTGTGTGCTTTTCCTCTCCAGAAGAAGCAATGGCAGCTTTACATGCACTTAATGGTGAGGCATAGTTCTCATTGCCCTTTTACCTCTGTCCTAATGATTTGAGTTTTGATTTCTTTCTTAGACTTTTGAGTAACAGTTTATGGTTGCTAATCCGAATGTTGAAATTGCTTAGGGGAACTCATTGAGGGAAGGTTTCTATATGTAGCAGTTGCTCAACGTAAAGAAGACCGCTGCAAGGAATTGCAGAAGTACTATATGCAACACACCCCAGTACAATCCTCATATCAATATAGTTGCAATGGCGGTACCCCTCAATTCCACCCATTTTACTTCAAAATTCCGCCTTGCCCTGCTATTTCCCCATTCCTGTTCCAGCCATCCTTATATCAGCACGTCGGAATTCAGTATCCGTATTCAACAACACATGAACAGCAAAAATTCCCATATGTAAGCATGTCTGGTTTTTCTTGGAAACTATGTATATGTTTTGTCTGCAGCTCCGTTCGGACTATTAATCTTGTATTGTTCATGACTTAACAGGATCAAATGAGACGCATACACCCGAGCATCGCTGGGGTCAGAAGAGATTGCATATACAGGCAACGTGTATGAGCTACCGCTTTCCTTTAATATGGATAGATTGCTAATTTGTATACTCCAGATATTTGCTAATGGTGGAATCTCATAGCGACATTTTTATATGACAGACTGTGGCATATAACTCTAATGTTCGGATCCGAGAGTTGGATCCTAGCAATTTTGGGACTGAGAAAGTAGGCTTCAGAAGGATGGGGATCAAAAGGTGTGAGCCTACTGAGAACTATTCTGTAGCACTACCCGCAATCCAATCTGTTACTGCAGTGAATCTTAAGGTTTGGAACCTAAATTCCCAGTGAAGTTCTATTTTAGGAGAATGCTTTTGTTTCGTTTTAGCATTGTGCTTTCTAATAAACTATCTATCTCTCAGCCTAAAACATGCCGTGAAGAAGCTCAGGACAGCCAGTGGAGATGAATTCTGATGTAATCAATTAACTCAATTCTCCAAATTCCTTGGCAGTGAAAGATAATCCAGTCCAAGTTTTGAAGGAGGCAAATGCCAGGACCATAACCGATGCCTGCTTCTACTTTTGCCAACCTCAACCACTCCAGCTCTGTATAAAAATTGCTAGGATCCCCAAATTCCTTCTTCTTTTTTTCTATCCTTATACATATTTTTCTTGTTCATTTTCCCCCAAGACTGTATTTGTATCATTTCATTTTTCTTTGTCCAAAGATACAACATTTACGAATTGTAAATAAAAAAAGGCAGGATAAATTGAGGGGAAAAGAAGGTTAATTACAATACAAGCTACTGCAACATGAGTCACTTTTTGATTAAGGTAATAGTAAAGAGTAGTAATGGCAGGCCTAGTACACTTTACAAAGGGCAAGTGGACAATGGTGTCCTAGTGAATCAAATGAGGGAATTGACCTGGTCAATCAATGCATCAGAAAGGACTTGATTATAACGCTTCCCAAATTGATCATTGTTTCAATCATGTTCCGGTAACGTCTCCTGACTTTCACCGGTGCTGATGAATTCTTTATCCGACTCGAACCATATCCCGGTTGGATTGTCGAAATGATCATCCTCCTCCCCCTCAATCAATGATCAAAATTTCAGTGTTACTTAGGTAATAGAATATTACATGCTTTGCACAACGAGCCTTTTCATATTATTCATTTGTAATATAAATAGAAGTCTTTTTTTAGGTAAGAACATTAATATGAGTTGTAACATAAATTCTAATCTTTGTATTATTGACTAGGGGATAGTTCAATGATTGTATTCAATTCAAGACTACCATTTTATTCCAGATTTGAGAAACCCGAAAAGAAACAAGAACCAAACACATCGAAAAGGAAGTGAAAAACAGGGGGTATCGTTTGTATTTATGTATGGAGCTCCCAATTGGGATCCCTGAAGCCACTAAAATCCTGTAATCTCAAGGATTTCCCGTATGGGAGGTTGTAGATTCAACCGAAACACAACGGCAGCTACAGCAGCCTCCGCCTGGCGGTGGCGGCGCGCAGCAAACGCAAGCAGGACAATAAACTGAAACAGAGAAAACCAAGATTAACAAAACAAATACATGTCAGCTGTTAATAAGTGTATGTGCATCGATTTACGGGTCTGTACCACGAGGAGGACGGGCCGTAGCACAGGGCAACATGGGAGACAAAACCAGAGAGAAAATAACAAGGCATGTCACAACAGATCTTGTGTAGTCCCCTGTCATATTTGCCTACAAGTTTATAAACAGTGCGACACTACATTTGCTGGTACAAATTAACAGGTACCAATCAACCCTATTTATATGCACTTCTTAATCAAGTCTTGGACATAGATATGAAAGTCGTCTGCAACTTTGCACTTTGTTTGTGGTTAATGGGGTAGCAATTTTCCAGTCAAATATTGTGAACTTGAACTCATTATTTTCTTATTTACACATTCAATGAAGACTACAATTTTTCTTGACTAAACATAGGTCACATATTGAAACTTATTCTGGGTCAGCTGCTGTTTTTTTCCCTTAAATCTGTTGCAGATTTTAAAAATTATGCCCCCTAGCATTTTGAATATGTTTATGTTCATCCCAGTTGTGTATTCATACTTCTTTGACCAGAGCTATCAGCCTTGATTTCCTCGAAAGGGTAGATTTAACTTTGGGTATATCTATTTTGTTGTATTCAGAAAAAAAATATTTTAAAACCTTTGACTAAGGTGTTGTTTGTATAAATAAAAGAAAATTTGTACACATAAAGAATTGTAGGGTTAGGTCAGAAGATGAATAGTATAAGTTGAAGGAGTCCATTGTTGGTGGCGATGACAAAGTCCAATGCATGAGAATCAATGAAAAGACAATGTACATGCTAATCTGAGATTGGCTAATGAAGCTGTTGAAAATTTGTCCTAACTATGTAATCTGAATTTCGAACAGCTTAGTCTGCAGATAAGCATGAATTTATCCATATTAAAAACCGGACTATAGTCTTATTCTTACAATCTCCTTCATACTCTGAACCAAACTTTATTCTTGTATGTATCATACAGATTGTATACTAATTAATTTGGTCTAATAACAAACGTTATCAAAACAGATGTTGGGCAGTCCCCTGCCATATTTGTCAACAAGTAACAAAACAGAGTGATACTAGATTTGCTGGTACAGTCAATAGGTACTAATTGAGCATATTTGTATGCACTTCTTAATCAATTCTTTATGCGAAAGTCGTCTGCAACTCGAACATGATCGATAATTAGAGATTATAAGATGCAAAGACACTGTTAAGCACCATGGATCATGATTTGAGTTTAGAAATATGATCGAGTGTTGTTGTAAACTATTGCAGATGGTGAACAAGGCTCGCAGACAACGGCTCACTGGGGAAGCCCTCCAGAGCTAGGATGAAGAAGCACTTTTCCAAGGCCTAAAACACCATAAACGAAGCATACATCTGAAAAAATGGATAAGGCCAGTCCTCATCAGGATAGTCCTTTCGGACAGCCTCGGCAGCGTGTAGCGAATGCTCCATCCGAGGCTCATCCAAGTCGGGGTTCACTCGGATTTTTCAGTGAATTTTTAAGTCCATTAGCTTACATTACAATGTTCAAATCTTTAGCACAGGCATGCATCTGAAAAAATGGAGTGATTGCACTTCTCAAATACAGTGAAGATAATTCAGTCATGACCAAATCTTGAAAGATGCACGCCAAAATCATATGACACTGCATATGTATCCGCAGAACATTTAGTGGCGGAACTTAGAATAAAAATCTGAGGGGTACTTAATTTTTTTTAAATGGAGACTTAAACAAAAATTTTCAAAAAAATTGAGGGTTTAATTAAAATTTTTAATAATTTCGAGAGATTTAACAAAAAATTAAAAATTGAGAGAGAATTTAATTAAAAATATTTAAAATTTTAAAACTTAATATGAACTTTTAAAAATCTTAAGGAGTCAAATTAAAATTTAGGGCAAAACTTGAATATTCTAAAATTTTAGAAGCTGTGACCCTAGCTAGTCCCTCCAATGATCCGCTTCAGAGAACATCGAACAAAATTCAATAATTTCTATTTTTTTTTTTGTTATATCAGTATATAAACTTATCTACTTTATTCCCTCTGTTTTAATGAATTTTTATTTTTCTTAACTTTTACATATTTCTGTAATTTTTTAAAAATATTTTTTACTTTTTATTTTTGGATGACGATATGACACGATTTTAGAGTGTCAGTCGCATCGCTTTTTTTTTTATAAATATTTTTGCAAAAAGTATTAATGTGAGAAAAATAAACAAATTTAGGTATCAACGTGAATTAAAAATATTTAGGTATCAAAGTAGAGGTCATGTATCAATATGAAAAAAAAGTTTATTAACTACAATTTAAGATATATATTGATATTTTATTATATATTATTATATTAATAGTTTATTAACTACAATTTAAATCATATAGATCTATTATTAATTTTAGAGAAAAATTTCAATACATAAATTGTGTAAACTAAAATTTACAGAAGTTTTTTAGTTTTATGAGTTCAGTTTAAGGCTTAAAGTTTAGGGAATTGAGTTGTAGGATTTAGTTTAGAGCTTAAAATTTAGAGTTTATGGTTTAAGATTTAGAGTTTGTGGTTTAATTTTTAAAGGTTTAGGTTTAATTTTAATTTATAGTATAAATAAGCAGGCTTGTGTAAAATTTGTTTTACACAAATCATATTTACACTATAAAGTCCAAATCCTAAATTGCTAACCCTAATCCTAAAAACTTAAATCATAAACCTTAAACCATATACCTTAAATTCTAAACATTAACCTTAAATTTTAAACCCTACAACCTAAACCCCTAAAATTTAAACCCTAAATTAAACCCTAACCCCTAAAACTAAAAGGCATGTGTAAGTTTACACGGCATTTGTATCAAAGTTTTTTTCTTAATTTAATTTTACCATATTCATATTTGTTTCTTTATTTTTTTATTGAATCAAATGACGATGTCATTATATGATTAGATGATTAAATTTATTAAATTAATTATAATTACAATTAAATTAATGAAATTTATAAATAATGAAGATTAATGTATAATTATATAAATTTGTTTAACTACCGCACTAATATTTTTGTTAACTTTTAATAGTTAGTAGTTTAATTAATTTCATTTAAACAATTAAATCATCTGATTGATAAACATGAAAGATTAAGAGTCAAAATAAAACTCTTATAATTTTTTTAGAATATAAAAGTGTGATTACAAAGTAATATCTATGCTCGAACCTGAATTACTTGAATGAAATACATCATTCTATACCACTGATTATTCCACGAGTTAAAAAAGCTCCCATTATTAAATAATTATAAAGGTAATTTACCATAGAATTTTACTACCGTTGACATCCACTAGGCCGACGTCATCAATATTTACTAGTTCAACTTTTCGTAATGTTATATTTACTAATTGAAAGATACTTTGCGTTAATTAAATTGATTTAAAATCTCATTACACAATTTTCAAAGTCAATTTTAGAAAATATTTACGAGTTGTACAAGACTTGTACTTAATTACAATCCAATGTCATTTGTTAATTACAACTTACCAAAAAAATATTTGTTAACCTAGTCATTTTTTAATCAATTTCCAAATTTTGTGCAAAGTCTAAACATATTAATGTAAAAAATAAAAATTAGTTAAAAATAGTCTAGAATTAATATTATTTTTTTAATAGTCTAAAGGTGATTACAAGGTAATATATGTTCATACATATTTTTAACCCTTTGACAATATACATACACCTTGTAGAATTAATATTAAATTATTACTAAAAACTATGCGAATTATGTATGAATTGATACTCAATACAAAATCAAAATGAAAAAAAAATTGAATTGGACTTTTAGTGATTGTGGTGGAAGTAATCGAAAAATAAAAATTTACGCAATGATTTATAGTGGATCGACTTCTAAACCAAGTCTACCTCTGTTACCTTAACTATCCACACTAAGAATTTTCTACAAATTCACTAATTTGTCCTTTTTTCGAGGCTCAAAGAGATAACTTTTACAACCCTCAAAGTTTATACCCCAAAGCTTTGAGAACACACACTCTCAAAGAGAATACAAATTTAACAAACTAGGAAAACCTCATAATGCAAAGATTTTGCACAATTTAGCTCTCACCAAAAATCCTAACACTTAAACAAATGTAACAATTTGGCTAACTAGTGTTTTCTACGCACACAAAAATTGAAGATTTAAGCATTAAAACAATTTCTCTATACAAAGAATGTTGGCAATGTGTTTCTTGTTATTCCATGGCTGCTTGAAGCTTGCTTTTAAACTCTCTAAGGACTAAGGAGTTCTTGACCGTTACTAGCTATTGGGGACTTTAATTCCAGTCATAAATACAATTTTGGGCTCGTCAGTATTGGTATGCGACCTTCAGTATCAGTATCTGCCTTAAATAGAAAGAGTCGTTGGACATTTATTACATTGGGTATCGATACACGATACTTGTGTATCGGTACATTGCCTCATGTCCGGTACAGTGAATGGCTAATGGAATTTCTGAAATCTTGAGGATACAAAGGGCGTATCAGTACACGAGAAATCGTACCGGTACGGGTTATTGAGTATCAGTACGACGAAGACTGTACCGGTACTCAAAGCCTATTTTTGACACTTTGGCTATTTTAAAATTACTTAAGCATATCAAAAACCCTTTGAAAACCTTTCAAATATATTTTTCAAGTTAATGGACTTTTAAAATATTTTTGCAAATTAGTTTAAGCCCAAAAATATTTTTCATTTTAATTGCATCAAAATCAAATATTTCAACAACATGTTCACAATGAATTATTAATGTTATGTAAACTTCTAATACTTTGATTAGTTGTAACAACCCGAATTTCTGAGTCAACAGTTGGGAGTTGACCCGAGTTATAAACCCTTGTGTTGGTTAGAGTAGTTGGACCCGGTGGGCCAAGTTTGGGCCTTGTTGGATGAGAATTATGCTAATTGGGCTTGAGTAGTGGCCATTTTGTAAAATGAGAGAATCTTGAAGTGTTTAAGTTGTATTTGGACCCATTCCTATACAAGAGGCTGATCTCCCTTTTTCAAAAAGCTTGTCTTCACGTGATGGGGGAAGGGAGACAAAAATTTGGGTTTGTGAGATCACTTTTTTCCAAATATTTTTCTTTTCTCTTTCTTTGTGAGATGCCATTTTATGGGTTTTGGTATTCATGACTCATAGAAAGCTTTCCTTGATTTTAAAGGTTGTAAATTCGTAGTAAGTTCTTGTTAAATTTTGGGGTCAAGTATTTAAATTTCATGTGTTTGTGGTAAAAAGAAAATATTTTGGGGTTCTTCCATGTAACATCTCAAAATCGGGTTTAGTCAAAATTTGATTCCGGTGACTGGAAATTTCACATCAAAAAGTCAAAATCACAAAGTTGACTTTTGACCAAGTGGTCAATTATTAGTTTAATGAACCCTAATTAAACATTGGTATTGCTAGAGATCCTATTGCAAGCATTGGAATATAATTTAGTGGCTAAGTTGAGAAAATTGAAAGTTAAGAGGGCAAAAGCATAGAGAATTGAAAGTGAGAGGCTAACCTTGCGATTAGCCCCTCCCTATGACTAATCATCCTATACGTGGATGTTTGGGGTGAAGTAGCCTCACTTAAACAAAAGCTTAGCATTAACAAGAAATAAAAGATGTGTAAAAGAAAGAAAACTCACTGGTTATTGATTAAGCAAGCACCTCTCCCTAACTTCATCCCCTACCTTTAAGCACACACCTCTATTGAAGGTGAAATCAAGCTTTGTTTTTCTTAAGTTCATCAATCATAAATCGTAGCAATCGATTGGGTAAGTAGTTTTCCTCAACCGGTTTATCGAATCCATGGCTAAATCATGTTTAATCTTGAGCCCAAGGATTGAGTTAAACCCAAGTAATTCCTTAGGGATGTTATAGCTTGTTTATTATCATTTTTCATAGTTATTGAGTTGCTACAATTTTGTTATCGATATTGAAATCCTTGTAATCTCGAATTTATGTAGCTCAAGATAACCAAGGTGAAGAATAACCAAATCCTCCAAATTCTACCAAGTTTAAGAAGAACAAGGAAGTTGTCATCTGGGAACCTTGAAAGCCCCGGAATCATCGGTAAGTGTAGTCAGAGTCAAGGGATTGGCTAGGTGCCTTCCTGAATTCATTGATGTCAATTTATTTTATTATCATCATTGGCCAAGGTATGCCTGCATTAAAAACCTCGTAAAAGGGATCACCGGTAAGCTTTAGTAAGCTTAACATGTTACCAAGTCGATCATTGAATTGTCATGTGATAATTGATATTATGAGAATTGAATTAAGCCATATTGAACATGTCACAAGATCATTGTCATTGTTGTTGTATTGTTATTGTTATTGCTATTGTTATTGATATTTACGAGTACCAAATCCTTGGATACGAATGGACATGGGATACAATTGGCATGCCATAGAATTCATTAGCTCAATGGTAAGGAGATGACTACGATCCTTGAGCTAAGGCTCTTATTTGGAGGGATGTGATTGTGTTGGTCTTAGTGGCGATGGTGGCAGGTATTAACCATTCATTGTTGGCGATATTGGTTAGGAATTCGCGTATCCACATTGCATGTCAATCCAAGGAAATATGTGAATAAGTATTGCAAGTATTGTTAAAATATGTTTTGAGCTGCATTATATTGATATATACATGCCATGATCTTCACAGTTATTCATGTTATTGTTTAAGACTACCTCACTAGGCTAAGTAAGCCTAATGCATCTTATTTCCATGCATTTTCAGGTTAAAGCATAGTTGGATCAAGAATCGGAGCAAGGAGTGTTTTTGAAGCAAGTCGCATTCCCTATATGTAATGTCAATCTAGCCCTTGAACTCTTAGGATGGTGGCGAAGTAGCTAGACTAGTCATATATAGTCCTTTTGATGTGTCTAAGTCATGCTTGCATTGTAAAAATGTTTAAGGCTCATTTTGGCTTTTTGGTTTGGCTTAAAAATGGCAAAAAATTAAAAAGCCAAAAATGGCATATTGGGCACTAAAAGGTGAAAACCTAGTAAATGGACTTGGATGACTCTAAAAATTGGCATGCTAGTAGATTATAGTGTTTGAATATTGCTGGTAAAATTTCATTGCATTTGGACCTCATTCAATAGCTCAAATTGATTAAAAACCAGATGAAACCTGTCATTATAGTGCAGGGCATACCGATATAGGTCAAGCTGTTTTGGTACGGCCTTGCATATTTGTTCGGTCAAAGCATAGGTCAACTAGAGCGTACCGATACGAGCTAGGACATTTCGGTACGGAAGTTGACAGTAATGTTGGGGAATTTAGTTGTATCGATACGACTTTTGGGCGTATCGAAACAAGTCAACCATAGTCAATTCGTATCGATACAGCCCCAGATATATCAAAACAGGTAAGGATTTTGGCAAATAAAACTTGAAACTGCGCACATCGGTATCGATGCAGCCCTAGGAGTATTGAAACAGTGGTCAATGGACAAGTCAAAGCTAGTCAACTTGTATCGATACTGATCAAGCCGTGTTGAAATAAAAGTAGACAGTTTTGGAATAAAAATTAGCCCATACCAATACAGCCATAGGCGTTTCAGTACGGTGATAGTTAAAACTGTTAAAAGGGCTAAGAACATAGTTTTAAATAGTTTACAGATTGGTCACTAAGGATCGCAAGGCTTAATCAAAGGAGTAAATGATCTCCAATTGATTTGAAAATTTATACGAACATTGATTTCTACATGAATTTCCCGATGATATAGTTTAATACAAGAAAGAACCTCTAAAATATAGAAGTTATAGTTTAGTCCCTAAAACTCGTAAAAAGCCTAAATCAGTCCTTAATTGATAATCCAAGCATTGCATTGAATCCCTAAGTCATCGGTATTGATATTGACTTATTTGTCAAGAAATTCATTAATTAACTATTGATTATGATCCGATTTCACCGTACCGATCACCATTTTAGTCACCGATAGTGTTTTCCGACTCGATTATCTACCAGGCCGGGTGGGGGATGTTACATTCCAAGCTTGGGTAAAGTAAAGAAGTGAGGAAGCCAAGTGGGTGTATTGTTCCGGGATTTCTACCTTAAGATTAGTACATTTCTGACTCATTTAATTCTTGAGGATCATAAATTAATTGCCTTGCTTGATATTGTGGTTTATTATTGCTAAGTGGGTGCTTAAAAGTTTAGAGCCTTATTAATGGTGAAATCCGGATTAGTTGTTAATATTGTGTAAAAATAGTGGTAAACCAGTCTACTAAACTCCCACAAAATGTAGGATTAAGTTAAACGGTTAAATGTTACATTTTGTGGGATTGGAAAATGATTTCCTAACCTTTGAAACAATTTCTGGGCTTCAGTATCGGTTCGAAGGGAGCCCGTACCGATACCCTATGTTATTTGCGATGAACGCAAGCACAATTAGAGAGGATATCGATACGCTTAGGGTAAGTATCGGTACCCACTATTCCATTAAATTCTAGTAGCTTAAAATGGTATCGGTACACTTGGAGCCGTATCGATACCTAGGGTATATCAGTACGCGGGGTTCATGTACTGGTACGGGGTTAGTGGTCAACCCTTCCCTGTGAAGAACGAGTATCGGCACACTTGGGGCAGGTACCGGTACACGTAGACTAAATGGATTTTTAGTAGCCATTTTGGGTATCGGTACGAATGTAGGTGTATCGTTACTCTAGCTGAGTTAATAGTGGTATCGATACGTGTGATGGGGTATATGTACTGCCTGGGCAATCTACCCGAAAAATATGAAGTCGAGTTCGAGGGGTTGATAATTCGAGGACTGCCCAATGAGATTCTAAAGTAGTAAAATGAATTATAAAACTGAGAAACCGATATTTAACTATCATGGATGAGAATATTGTGTAATAGCTTAGTAAATAACGACTTGATATAATTGTGATTGTTGGCATTATGCCTTGGGAGCATTTGTTGATGGCTTGACTTGGTGCCACTTACCTCTTGGTGAGGTGTTTGAATACTTGGAGAGCATATTTTATATTATGATTATGGTAAGAGAATCTGGATGTCCTAGAGTTAGCACTACGGTACTTATATAAGGGGATGTGTACTTCGAGCTGTGTGAACAAGTACATTTGACGTACCCACGGGCTAAGTGATCTTGGTGCAGTTAGAAATCTATCTGTGGCTATGGTGATCTGGATAAGGTATAAACTCGATAGGCTGAGTGAGCTCCAGTAACCTGATTGACTGAGTGGCCTCAAGTAAAGACTACTTGTGGCTAATGTGATCCAAGTATGTCTAGGACGTATCTGTGGCTATGGTGATTCGAATATGGTTTATTAACCCGACGATATATAGGTGATGTATGGATGTACTTATGTATGTTGTGTGCATGTCATAAATGATAGCTTATGCATCTGATGACTAAGTGATCAGGGTATGGCATGTATTAACTCGATGGGCTGTGTGAGCTCGAGTTTCTTGATTGGCTATGTGACCTCGAGTATGGTAATATATGGAGTAATTTGTATGACTTCTTGTAGATTTGTTGATACCTTGAGATAGGTGATCTAAGAACTCTAGCTAGTATAGGCTAGATGATATCTCATAGATAGTGGAAGCCTTATCTATGCACTATTGACTATAGTTATCTTGCATGTTTATTTTATGATAATCACGAATTATGGTAGAGTAGAAATGTACCACTGAGCTTTGTTAGCTCAGCATGTGGATGTGTGGTTTTTCCATGCGTAGGTTGACAGGTCATCTCTTGGATGAGCACATCGACGAGGATTTCCCCAGCACCGCGTTCGCTTCAGAGTATAATACTTGTTGTTTTAGTTTGGGTTAATTTATTCATAGGACCTTGCCACTATTAAGTCTGTAACTTTATTTGAAATACTATTTTGGTTTACAGTGTTTTAAACTCGGAGCTTCTGTTTTGTAAACTTATTTAAATATTTATTTAATTACATGGACCTATGGATGTTTAATGATTTTAAATGATGACTAAACTTATGATTTTAAATTAAAATTTTGATGGGTTGATTTTTGGATGACTTAATTGTAGTGCTTCGAATGGAGATCGGGGTGTTACATTAATACACAAAAATAACATGAACATAAATATAGTACGAGCATATCAAATTTTCTCTAAATTGATTTATTATGTAAAATATGGGATGAGTTAAAGACACAATAAGGGATGGATCCTCCTTCCCTAATCAATGTTATTTTTAATTGGCTAAGGGGTCAAATTTGTCTCTATAGTAATTTGAAATCAACAATGTTGCCCCCACTTTTTATTTTTCATAATTTTTCCCTCAAAGTCAGTCAGTTGCAGCAATGTTGCCCTTTGACCGATGGACCGTTTAAAGTGCTGACGTAGCAGTTAACGGTGAAGTCATTCATGCAATTTTGCCCTCGAAGTCACTCAATTGCAACAATTTTGCCCTCAGTTTATTTAGTTTTTGAATAAAATTGGATAAATAATTTAGTTTTTCGAGTTGAACTCCTACAAACAGAATATATGAAAAATTGATTAACAAATTGGTGTAAATATCCTTTGGGTCCCTGGTAATTTTAAAAATAAACAAAGTGAGAACTCTCATAAAAATCAAAATATTCTTAAATTTTTTTAAAAAATATATAAACTTAATAAAAATAAATAAGATATTCAAAAAAATTATTGAATAAAAACTAATATAAAAATTAAAATGTATTAGGAATTATAAAATGATAAAAATATAAATAAAAAAATTTAAAAGTATTTATAAAGTATTAAAAATTAACAATTTCATCAAATGATAAAACATAAATATAAAGTTATAAATATAAAAAATTAAAATTTCAAAATATAAAAAAAAAACAATTGAAAAAGTTCTGATTGTTTCTGGTTATGCTAAGCCAACTAATATTCTTTAAAAAAAAATTAGTTGGAATCATCCTTTCAGTAGAGTAGTAATAAAACTTATCAAATATTAATTAACATTAGTTTGATGTAGAAAAACGAAAGAAGATTTGGTGAAATTATTCAATTTTTTAATACTTTTTAATTTTATATTTTATTATTTTTATAATTTTAATACATTTTAATTTTTATATTCGTTTTTATTTTCAAAATTTTTTTTGAATATCTTATTTATTTTTATTAAGTTTATAGATTTTTTTAAAAAATAAAGAATGTTTTGATTTTTGTGAGAGTTATCACTTTTCTTATTTCTAAAATTACTAGAAACCCAAAGGATATTTACACCAATTTATTAATGCATTTTTCATATATTATGTTTGTAAAAGTTCAACTCGAAAAACTAAATTATTTATCTAATTTTATTTAAAAACTAAATAAACCGAATGCAAAATCGCTGCAATTGAATGACTTCGAGGGCAAAATTGCATGAATAACTTCATCGTTAACTACCACGTCAGCACTTTAACGGTCAAAGAGCAACATTGCTACAATTGACTGACTTTAAGGGCAAAATTACAGAAAATAAAAAGCATGGGCAACATTGCTAATTTCGGATTATTATAGGGGCAAATTTGACCCTTTAGCCTTTTTAATTTTTATTAGTAAAAGAAGATGAGGATTGTCCGAAATTAAATTCGAGACTTAATATCAATCAAGACTAAATAATTTCCTTCGTTATCAGTGACGGACCTACTTGTAGTTTATAAGTAGGCCTGTAAACGAACCGAACGAATACAAACGAGGTATGTTCATGTTCGTTCGTTTAATTTTAACCGAACAAATGAACAAACACGAAAAATTAAGCGAATATAATTTCATGTTCGTGTTCGTTTGTTAAGGAATGTAGCTCGTTCATGTTTGTTCGTTTAAATGATAAACGAACGAACACGAACATGAACGAATGAACACATGTGAAGAAATTTATTTTTTAAAATATAATACTTTTGTTATGAACGATAATAAATGTAAATGGATATATTTGAATAAATTTAAACGGACATAAACGAACGAACATAAATAAACGGATTACCGAACGTTCACGAACGTAAATGAACGAACGAGCCCTTTGTTCGTGTTCGTTCATTTAATTAAACAAGCATAAAATCTTATTCATGCTCGTTCGTTTAATAAATAAATGAACATAAACAAACTTCCTGCTAAACGTTCACGAACAGTTTGCTGAACGTTTGATTCGTTTACAACCCTATTTAGAAGGGACTCTTGTCCCTATCGCACCATTTTTTACCTTTATTTTATATATTTTTAAAAATTGGATTAATTATGATTTTCCTCTCACTTTTCAATCTTTATATTTTGCCCCCAGTCCTGGTTCCATCCTTGTTCGCTACTATATCACGTATTTTTGTCATTTTATTCGAGTACAAGGTAGAATCTATGTCTATTTTTAAATTTAAATAAATTTATGTACATCTATAAACTAAGCTATTCTAACTCGGATCGCCTAGCTGAAACGCGTCACCTTCTGAGACTACTCATTGAGTTCAACTACACCACATATTTAAATATAATAATTTAAGAAATATGTATAGTTTTACTAACTTCATATATCAAATATAAAATCTTCCCCTCATATATTAAATTACCTGTGTAGCACACAAGAAATTGTACGGTATATTTTTCTTCTTCCTTCTGTCTGAGACCCACTGACTGCAATTGGTATGGACTAGACAATAGGCAGGCATCATCAATATATTACTTGTTCAACTTTTGGAAATGTTATATTTATATGTAAATTGATAATTACACATAAAAAATTGATTTAGAAATATTATTACACAATTGTCAAAGTCAAATTTATAAAATATGTTCAAGTTGTTATAGAGGACTTGCACTTATTTGCAATCCAATGTCATTTGTAAATTACAACTTACAAAAAACAACAATGGTATATTAAAAAAACAATGGTATCTGCTAATCTGTTCACATTTAATCCATTTTCAAATTAAAGTACAAAGTGAAAACACAATGCGAAGTCAGAAATTAAAAATTAAGAGAGCTAAAAAAATGACTGAAAACATCACCAATAGAATTAGATTCACCAACTT